>JARACY010001631.1:0-54712 GCA_029255725.1 Scrobipalpa atriplicella | reverse complement strand
CCCGCGGAAAAAAGTAGCCTATGTCGCTCTCCAGCCATCAAATTATCCCCATACAAAAAATCATGTCATGCCGACGCTCTGTTGCGACGTGAAAGAAGGACAAACAAACAAACACACAAACAAACAAACACACTTTCGCATTTATAATATTAGTATGGATTAGGCCAAGGCAAGATAAACCATAACAGTCCGAAGAAGCTCATATCTTTGTTTAATCTATGGTATTTCCTCTCAGTAATGTATCCGGGGTCCATAGTTCGAAAGGGATTAGACCCTTCGTCTTAATCTTCTCAACTGTGTTATTACGTCGTCGACATACAGAGACATGTGTTAATACAAATCACACTTGTATCCCTTACGGGGTAGGCATATGCAAAATAAAACTTAAGACGGGACCTGTTTAAGTGTTCAACTCACGACTAAGTTGTTCCAGCAGCGATTGTGTCACCAAAATCATATAAACAATCACTAGGCCTATCGATAGTATCTATTATTTAGTCTATCTTTAGCAATAGCATTGATCACCAACGATACTATATCGATAATATCTATAGTGTTGCTGCACAAGTCATCGATAGTATCGAATATTGAAAAGCAATACTATCGATTCTAACTTAACGATATTATCGATACTATCGAATACTATCGATACTATTTGTAACTATCGATAGTATCTAGTAGTACGAAGACAATCGATAGCTATCGATTGTTCAATCGATAGGGCACTATCGATCGGCAACACTAAACACCGGCCTCTATTCCCAGTAGTTCAATGATTGAACACTGACCGTCTCAGCTAGTTTTCCCTTCGTTTTCGCCCAAAAAATGAAACAATGAACGCACACGCTATTAGAAGATAAATCAATACGTTACAATAGAGGTACATTCTACCTTCACCATTTTGTTATTTACCTTCTCAGTAGAACAAAGGTCTTTCTTTATCAATACGTCAGGAGGTTTTTGTGGATGGTAGATTAATGGGCACCCCTTGATTTTTCCTCATATTGTTTGCTGTTTTTTTTTTAATCTCATAAGAGATTTTATTATTGTTTACTTTAGGTTTGCTCTACATTCCCAGGCAAAATATAATATCTTAAAAAGCTAATGAGCGCGCAGGATTGCTCGCGTATACGTATAATTATGCTCTCAATGACAATGAGGAGAAAACGCACCTTTCAACTATCTTTATTTACTCTCAGAATATGGGGTGGGATGGGATCTACCTCCTAGCGGTCCACCCCGGGTAACGGCAACACAGGCTTGCCTGTGAAAAGTTCCGGCTGAATGATCCCAACAAAGCGGTGGTAGGCTCCGCAAGGGGCCGCCTGGCTCGCGACCACCCTTTCACCAGACTCCGGCGCCAAACAGTAGTTAATGCATTCCTGTCCCGTAAACTGATGTTACACAACAAGGTATTTAGCATGACTCAAGGTGGTAAATAAATTGGACCCTGGCACACAGAGGTTTTCTAAAACCTGAATAATATGATTCCCTATCACACCACCTATAAACCGGGTCATTGATACCCAATATTACCAATTTTAACCACAAAACAATATTTCTCTTACAGCCAATGCATCCTTTGAACCCCTATCAAAGTCAGGAGCGTGTGGTTGTAATATGTCAGTACCCAAATTATATCGATATAGGTACTGACATGGATTTCCATTCTTACCAAAGATCCAAGCGGATACTGGCTCCTATTTGAAAACAAACACATTACTAAAATAAAACTATATCTGTCATTTTCTGCCATGAAAGAACAGAAGGACGCGGACGAACTCCTGGGTTGCGGAAGTCAAATGGCAGTCGCTCTGTGTTACTCTGTGCAGTATCCTCGTTCAACCTCCTAAATCAGGTAGCCGACCCCGTGGTTATTGCAAATCGATAAGCAAACGATAGCTGCTCTATCTTCACTGCCCAACACGTGTTCTCTAATAAATTCCTGTCTTCAAATAAAATTATGTCACAAAATTTCTGAAAACTGCATGAAACATGAATGAAAGCTGGAAAACTTCCTGCCAACTGCACGACGTGCTCTCACAATGAACCTCGTCACAAAAGGTGCCTTATTACGCCTTACACGACCAACCCCGCCATTTTGTGCTAACTATTCGCCGCCATTTTGAAGTGTGTGTCCTTTGAAAGTACAATATTCAAAGCGGGGCTTTACACACATGTGGCTTTTATTTATTGTTTGCACGTCACGTTTTTAAAGGTCATAGGGATGTACACCTACAAAAGCGTAGCCTACAGAAAAATATAGAGAGACAAGAGGCATAAAGAAACGTTTTTTAATTGTTCTAGGTAAGAAAACAATATTCTTACAACAATTATTGATCACTTTAAAATGTTTGCTCGGATTATGAAACTGATAGTCCATGTAGCAATTAGAAATTTTGTACGGCATTTTTGAAAATGTTTATTTATTGTATTTGTTTTAATCTTAAAAACTACCTACATTATTTTTATCATTCCGCCTTTTGGCGTTGTAATATAATTATTTTGCTTGCCTATACATATTAAATTAAACATAGACTATAAACAAACATCCCTCGATTTTTCATCGTTTTTTTTTATTATTCTTCTACTTAAGTACTTAAGTATTAAGTTACGTACTGTTTTTTGTTTCCTTTGAAATATCCAAAATTATTTTAAAGTAGGTAAGTTTTGGACCTGCCTATACTTTGGCAACACTAATAAATAACAAAAGCTTTGTTTATACCTATATTTCTTACATAAAACGCCCACCTTTGGAAGTTATTTTTAAGTAAGTAAATTTTGAACCTTTCAATATCTTGGCAAGCTTCTTGGAGTTAATCGAGCGTGGTTGTAGGAGTTGGCGGATCGGACTTGAAGAAGCCAGCTGAGCCGTGGCGAAGCATATTGCAGGTTGTAACTGGAACATGTGAGAATCCTGTCGTCTAAAACTATTTTTAAACCGTGAAAATGAAAAGGTTGAAATACTTAGGGCCATTTCACAACAGGAAGCCACGCGAAACGACGAAGATGCTTCTTGTTCAATGAAGTGACATGTAGCACCATGCGGCAGATGACCATGGACTGGTGCCATATAATAACAAGTTTGCAAAAAAAAAAATTTTGACGACAGAAGCGACATTTTTGTAAAATTTATTTAAAAATTCTCACATTTATCTAACTACAAATTTTTGTAGAAGGTTAAACTAAAAAAATAATGTTATCATCATCATCTTCCTAGCCTTTTTCCCCGTATCTCTCGGGGTCGGCTACCTAATCTAGGGGATTGAACGAGGGTACTGGTTTTTACACAGAGCAGATTAGGTTACACACAACCTTTAAATTTCTTCGTAGGTGTGTGCAGGTTTCCTCACGATGTTTTCCTTCACCGTAAAAGCGCCGAATAAACGTACATATGAAAAAATTATGTTATATTAGGAAAATATTATTTTTCGTTAGTATCTGAATATGTTTACCAGTCTCCCCACACTCAAGTCCTCTAATTGCGAAACAAGCGCTCGTCAGCAGCGGAGCGTCAGAGCGGACCTTCCGCCTTCAACGTGTTTCCATGAATTTCATTTTTTATTCATTCATTATGCATTTCTATTCCGACACGATACGACAAATTAACACTTCTGTAGGTATGCTGTGAGAAATTTATGAATAATCAAGTAGTTACTGGGTATAATAATATTAACTATACCGCGCTCGGCCACTAGTGCGTGCGAGAGAAACAGAACGAAAACAGAATGTCTGCCGCCAACCCAACTGCACCCTAGTCCAGTGAATGCAGTCATAGCTGTGACACTAAATAAATATCTCATAAAAGAAGAAGCCTTTTCCCAGCAGTGGCAAAGAAAATTATAATATTACAGTGGGCTAATATAGGCTAAATAGATAGATTGATAGAAATAAATATCAAAGTAACCATATTAAAACGTTTGCAAATAATTTAAAGTTCACCGTATACCTATACATTTATTGCTCATACCTAAACTTTGATTAATTTTTTTGTTGGTGTCGTTCGAATATTTATAATAGATATTTTGTGATTTAAATCACTTCAATAAAAGCTATAGGTATTATATATTTGTTAGTATACCATAATCTGCAATTAATGTGATTCGTTCCATTCTATACAAACTTTACTAGATTTACTGGACTATCCTACATATTCCCCACGTTTAATATGCCGCGACGACGTGTCGTTGCCATGCCAAGCAAAACAGTCCGCGAGCGAAAGAGATAAAGCGCCACTCACTTCACTCGGAGAGCATAATTACAAACTAAATACGCTTTCATTCTATGGCCATAAGGTGCATTTTAGCTTGCACGCTCGGTGTAGAAGGTGCGACAATGCTTACAAGCTGAAAACTGCTTTTGACCGTTACAATAAACACTATTTTAGCTTAGCTTTTGTTGTGAGCTGTAATTTGTAGTTCAACGATGTTTTGTCAATACATTTTTAGTTCGTGACGCGCGTTGGTCCGCGGCAGATCTTTGTGTGTTTATATCATTTCTATCTAGTTTAAATTAGCCTTTTACATGAAGAGACTATGCATCACCCCGCTAAATATGCAGGAGCGTCCTGAACCTCCCAGCATTATGTCCATTGTGGATATAAACATACCAAAGTTGATAGAATGTGTAAAAAAGCGCCGAGCCCTATACGATACGAGTAATCGACTCTACAAAGACAAGAGTGCAAAGAAGAAACTATGGGATGAAGTGTGCTTAGAAATCTGTACCCCGTCTGGTTGGGCGATAATGTCCAAGAAAGATCAAGTGGATTATGGTAAGACTTTTTTTTATTATTACTTCCATGATCGGTGGTCAAGTGATTAGTGCCGCCTTGACATGGGTGAACGGTACGCAGATATCAACACGAACACTTTCGTGCTTCGGAAGGCATGTTAAGCCGTTGGTCTCGGGTCACAGCAATGAAATGTCTATCATTTTGCATTGTGATTAAAGTTCCATAGGTATACTTAGATAGTAACACGCTCTTGGTAATTGCGCGCCGCGTCGCTTTCGCTTCATGGTGTGAATTGACCCTAATGGTTTAAACATTTATAAAGCCAAATAGTTAATCCATAAATACTACAAACTGAAATCCATGTCTTTCTTATCAAACTGTCTATCTTAAACCATTTTCTTTTTAAATTTCAGGTTACGAAATTCAAAAAAAGTGGAACTCACTAAGGAGCTGTTTTAGAAGAGAAATTGTACACCAACATCGAGCCTCTAAAGAACCTGGAAGAGGAAAGAGAAAGAGAAAATACTATTACTTCAATGCTCTCATGTTTCTCTTACCATTTACAGACAAAGTAGTTGACGGAACCGAAGCCGATGAGTCAGCTCTTGAGAACGATCCAAATGACGATCCTTTTCCTATAGAAGACCCTTTAGACCAATCAGAGGATAATAACTATTATTCCGATTCTAATGAAGCTATTCAACTTTCCGAAGAGATTATTCTACCCGTCGAAACTGTTAAACAAGAAACATTTTCAAGTGAACCCAAAACACCTGAAGAAAGTGTTCATATAGAAACAGAACCACATTCGAGTAGTAAAGAAAATAACAGCAAACAAAAAGCAGAAAGCAGCTGTAATATACTTGGAAAAGATTTTCATGTTAAGGTAGAAACTGTGAATGAAGATGAAGCCGATGTGTTGTTTCTTCAATCGCTGCTGCCAACTCTTAGAGAGTTTACATCGGACCAGAAGTTGATGCTGAGGATCGAAATTATGAGGACAATTTTAAAGTTCAAGCAGGCTCATCAATAAAGTATCTCCCGCGCCTTTATCGTATTATTTATTGTAGGAAGAGCGTAAAATGCCTAGTAAAAGTACCTACCTATTCTATTCCGGAGTCCGGCGCCAAACAGCTTGGTTTATAAAATGCACTGGATCTGTCACGGATCGGCCATTTTACGTGACCTCTTGCTTGGCCTCTGTTTGCAACCAATTTGTGTGTGACCAGAGGTCAGTAACTCTGGATGACGCGAGTTTAACATTTTTTACCCCAAATACTGCACAACGCCCCTTAAGAAGTTTTAACTTCAAAGATTACTTCCTCATGCATCTGAGCGAAGCGGTCGTTCTGTATGGGAAAGGCAAAAAGAGGATTTTTCAAAAAAAAAAAAAAAGTGTGATCCTCTGTCTTTAGCAAAACACTCGCTAAACCACAGCCTAATAAACTATGGCACGCAATAAAATTAATACCCTCTATCTGTACGCTATTACTTATTTCTATACTAAATTCACAAGACAACCTAATGTACCTATGCACCTAACTGCAACAACATTGCATCGACACTAATACCTACTCCAGCTATTAATAAAACATGAGGACTTTCATAAACCTGAGCTGCTATTCATGTTACCTACCAAAATTATTCAAATTCCGTTTTCCGTACGAAATCTAAAGGGATTTGTGGATCTGTCGGAGACAGTTCAATTATCTTTGGTAATTCAGACATAGGGTTTAAAGTGCTTCTGGCTAGAGGACAATGCATTGAAGGTTTGCTGCGAAGTTTATGACAGGCACTTTTTACAGTGGGTAGATAACGACCAGTGGTTATGTTGATGATGTTATTATGATTATGAACATAAAACTGAATGAAAGTAAAGTTGTAAAAATATTGTACTGGATCGATCAACGAAAATATCTATAGGGATACGATGACTTCCGGCTGAAATTGACCCTCGTGTCACACGTGAACGGAAAGCTTTGCGACGCGCACTTTTTCAAGAGCGTAAACCAGCGTAAACTTTATGTAAGTAGGTAAACTGCAAAAAAAAAAACCTGCGTGGTCGTCGCGTCGCGGTGCAGCCTGTAATGTTGTGGTACAACATGGACATGGTGCATCCTCAATAGTCTTCATGCTGCTTACCACCGCAAGAAAAAGAAAATTGCATCCGTCACAGTGATCATCGTACAGTTTTTCATGCAGTTTCGTGCTACGTGCAGTTGCAGTCCGACTTGGAATAGAAGACAGGTGCCTTAGAAATGGACTTGAAAAATCAGACTAGTTTACTTTGGCAGGCAGCAGTGAATTCCTGTAAATTGCTATCATTTGCAGATCCAGTGTGGATCTCGTAAATTTATAGCTCTGTTCTGACTTCTTCTATAAACTGCCATAATAATTCTTCATATATCATGCACCGGATTTATTCCGACGAAATGGCTCTACTATACGATTTTGCATAGCTGAATTTCTGCTTATTTCGAAGAAAATGGGCGATTTTCCACTAGACGGCATAGCACCGGCAACCGCTCCCCTAGGAATCGAACCTAGCACCTCCGGATTGAGAGCCCATGGCTCAGACCACTAGACCACGGAGGCAGTTACCTATCTATCTATAGATTAAAGTTATGGATAGAGAGGTATGGGCGGGTGTGACTGTTGTAAAGTTCCCAATTCCCCTAAATTACTTTATGGGCTGTTATGTTCGTGTTTTATTGTTTTATTGGGGGAATAAAAAGAGCATGGAAGTAATTTTTGTTTATGACCGCTTTTCAAGGGTGACTACTTCGATTAAGGATTAGTCTCCGCGCGCTCCGACTAGATTCCGCCCTACCTAATAACATTAGCTCCTTAAGTGTGGCCACTTTTTATTCTTGTGTGCGTAAGACACTAGTGTAAATACTAGTGTTTGTGTTCGTGTGCGTGCGAATCTCCATACAAATCCGGATCGGGTATGCTGAAGTCAGCATAGTATAAATTTCTGCATTTTCAAGTACCTTCGCCGGCGGAATCTAGTCGGAGCGCGCGCGGAGACCAATTCTATTGTGTGTGGTATCAAATGTGAGGGCGTTTTGAGCTTATTCTAAAAATATATCACATCATACATACCGAAGTACAAACCTTAAATTTTATTTAAGTAACCAAACATAAAGGCGCCCGATTCAAAGGCCATAAGAATAACTGACTCTACAGGGAGTAATATAAAACAATTTAGGCCTATGAAAAGTGAGTCTCACAAGCCTGTTTTGAGGTTGTTCCCACTTGCGCCATACAGAAAGTAAAAAAAAGGACTGCTACTGATGATACCAAACAATTTCCCCAAAGCACAACAATTTTAGCTCCAAACAATTATTTGCCTTTTCCATACAAAGATGCTCTCTATGGACTAGACAAAAAAAAAATTCGAGCTAAAATTATTGTGCTTTCAGTATCAGTAGAACATGTGGTTTAAAGGAACGCAGTATTTTTTTTACACCTTGTATATATGTTGACGGTTGAGTAAATGAAGTAAACGCCAGCTCTCCCTACATTCCGTCTTCTCCATTTGGGTTAGGTCTTAAAATGTTCTGCTTACATTTCCTGTTTTAGCAGTAGGAAAGCTTTTATATTAAAAGTTTTCCAAACTTGGTAGCTATTGTTTTAAATATGAAAACTAAGTTCAAAGTTTAGTTTGTAAGTAGGTATCAACAAAAACGTACCTAACTGATTGTCTATTATGTAATATTTTACTTACATCAAAGTAGGACGTTTTTAGGAAATATTGAGTGAGCTCACTCTTTTTTAGCGACTCTTGTCATCTCTATCTAGTCTAGACTGAAGTCATGATCAAACTTATAATAAATTGAATGAAAATGATTTACTTCTAAAAAAAGTGTAGAAATTTTGTTAAAATAACTATTTTTATAAAAATTACACAAACGAAATACTTGTTACAACTTAATACGTAGGTATTTCTCTTTTACCTTACAGAAACTCTAGTTTTACATACAAAAGCAATAAAGATGTTGAAATTGGGAACATTACTTTGAATATATTGACACCCATAGAATATGGGTCCCCTTTTCGGTTCGACATTCCATTCAATTTGCATGGAAAACAATGTCTTTTGGCGGGGAAATGTCGCCGGTTTTATTGGTCTAACATTTTCGCTATCAAAAGGAATTTATTATAGTTGATCGCATTTGTAAGGGGTATCGGAATAGAAAGGTTTTGTTAGTACTATTATTATATTCTGTGATTTTGTTGAGTATTGTTAACGTGCCCTCCGAAGCATGGAATCCGTTATCTTCCGGACAATCAGGGGATTGTCATAACCAAACCAAAGTGATAAATAGATAAATATCAACTTTGTGTTCCCCCCTGGGAATCGAACCCAGGACCTCCGGATCGTGAGCCCAGAAGCCAGTTTTCGGTTGTAGACACCTATTTCCTTCACTAATGTAAACAAGTACATCATCTTCCCTTATAGGCACTTGTAACACCACGATCTGATGTTAAGAGCCTGCTGAGTGACTGACAACGAAGTTACTTAAGCCACCTTTCATGTACCTAATTTTATCCTGAGTTGGTGATTCAATTTTCCTTAATATATTGTAAGGTATGAACACTTTTTCATAATATTTTAGCACTATTTTGTAAATCCAACTAAACTCTAGCTTTCTGTCTTCAGCAAGTAACTTTTTTTTTTGGAAAATTCCCTCAGGTATTATGTGTGAAGCAAAGAATAATATTCTCCTCATTAGTATTTATCTGCGTGAAACGTGACTATTCAGAGTTCTTCAATAGAAATGTTGTATTTATTTTCTACAATTCAGAATATACCTAAGTACTTACATTACATAGTTCTCTAATGGTAAAAAAAGTAATTTTTAATATCGATGAAGAAGTAAGATCAGTTTTTTTACACAAACATCTATGGACTACAATACAAAGGCACAAATCAAAAAAAGATAATAAAATTAACATCAAATGATAAAATAAAAAAAAAAACCGACAGTAAAAATCAATAGAATCTGCGAAAAGAATCCACCTACTCAATTTCATTCGCGGTCATACTAAAAGCTACGAAATTAGGTTATAGCACAGACCTAGGATAGAAGTAGAATCCGAAAGTCGAATAAAGCTTCGTAAAAAAACGAGTATCAAAGCCGATAGGCCTAAACCTTCTGTGTGCTGAGCTTGCGATTCCTGCTGTAACAATACGTGTCTGTCAGTGTTTCTTTCAGGTGGGTTTTTTGAGTCGACAAAACGTCGATCCCGGTTTATAAACTGCTTAATATACTTACTGGATTAGGCTTCTGCCTGTCTTTCGGTTAGAGGTCCGCGCCGCAGCCCAAAAGCCCAGCGGCGGCGCGCCGGGTGCGGGACCCGGCGCGGCGCGGCGTCGCCGGCGTGGGCTAGTTATTTTTAAAGATATTAAGGGGTGGGCGGGCAGTAGAAAAATCTCTCTTCAAGTTTAATAAAAAATATATATTTAAGAGAATCAAGTAGCTAAATAAGTTAGATTTTCAGTCACAGGAAACCTTTTGTTCAGACTAAGATGCATCTGGTTTCTTAAACGTTGAATTATTAACGATTCAGCAACGTCGCATCGATATAGTAGACAACAACGCGTGCGTGACACTTGGTTCGCGCGCAAAATTTGAACTCGGCGCCAATTTTTCTGTGACCCGGCGGCGGCGGCGGCGCGCCGGGGTCGCTCGGCGGCGGCACGCCGGCGTGGCGCGGACCTCTACTTTCGGTTCAAAAAAGTAATAGATACAATATTGAACTGTAAAAATAGTATTTTTGACGATAAAATAGAGATATTCCTATTCACGTACCAAATGTACGAAAATTTTTACCTACATGCTTGCTGTCATACAGTTGTGAGATTTCGTAGTCTGCTGTAATTTAGATCTGTGGGTTATACTTAGCTTCACAAACGGGTGCGTTTTCCGGCCTGAAATTGTGTTTAGTCGACTGCAGTAAGTTGTGAAGGGTAATGTTATTCCTACTTCTATAATAAATGTGAAAATTACCACTTGTTACATATCGACTGTACAAATTGACAACTTGATTTTGATCTGAATCAAAATTTTACGTGACAGAATCAAAATTCAATGTTGATCAGGAAGATGCATGAATTATCCTAATCCATCCCAAAAATGTTTTAATAAATTGAAATTTCTTATACCTCTTTATTATAGCGCATAGCGTGGTGGGACCAGTGGAAATTCTTTTGCTATGATGCGTGAAAAACTTACAACTAAAGGGATAAAATACACTATGTGGTAGGTAATAAAACCTCAACATGAATATTGATTGATAAGGCCATAATGGCATTGACCCTAGACCCCAAAGGCAGAGCCCAAGGTATATCGGTGTTCATTTTATTCCGACTATTTCTGCCTTTACATTATACTGAACGGAAATAACTTTACCACGAATGAATGGCAGCCATCTTGATATCCGATGATGGATGTAGAAGAAAAACCTGTTATGTAATTTATTAAAGCAGTTTGTTACTTTTATTCCTACCTAGGTGTTATATTGTTTGAAATTATAGCCGTCTCTTTTAAGTATTAAATAAAAATTCGGAGTTTCGGAAAAGTTTACGAATCTATCCGGTTCGAATGCTCAGTGGGTAGTGATCCTGCACGCTATGCTGAAGGTCGTGATTTTGATTTCTAAGTTCCTAACAGTTTATACTCTAGGAAAGGTTGTTTGTTCCATGAGTGGAGTAAAAATGGGAATATTTAGGATCGCAGGACATCGTAAAAATATTTTTATTTGTCATTGCAAGGTATATAGTGATGTGTAAAATACGCAATAGTTACAGATTATTACATCTTATTACCTGTATTGCTACCTCAACTCTTTACAAGATTGCGTGTTTTTTTGTTTTTTTTATTATATAAACACAAAACTTGCTTCGCCAAAATACAACAGGAGTAACCTTGGATGCACTTAAGTGCACGGAAATGGTGCCCAAAGGTCGCTCACTTTCGTACCTTCTGACATTGCTTTTAAACCTAAAATGCATTTTATATATTCCCAATTTTGTTATAAAAACCTAGAACATTTAATAAACTGTATCAGTCACCCTTTGCGGTTAGAAGTGATCAGTACAGAACAACGCAGACCTGAAAATGAAGCTTCTGGTGGTGTTGTTTCTTATTTCTGCCGTGAAGAGGAGTATAAGCAGCTATAATGTCCCAATTGTGATACGTACGATTCCTGCTGCAGTGTCCCACCAGTCCAGAATAGACCTGCACTCAAGTCCTATCATCACCCCATTGGCACACACATGGACTCCTATAATATCTGCGCACTCCTGGGCTCCTGCTACCCACTTGACTCCTAGCATCTGGACTGGAAATGGCCTTGGACATCTATTGAAGAAACGTTCCCTGTTACTAGCTGCGCCGATCGCTACTGTCGCCCATACCGTCGTTGCTCCAGCCGTGAGCCATCAATCCAGATACGACATCACTTCGACTGCTGGACATATTCCTTTGGCTGATTCTGCCATCTGGACGGCGCCTGTTGGACACGGGCTTGGAAGCGCCTGGGGTCTTGGACATTTGCTGAGGAAAAGGTCTCTGGTCTCACCTCTGATTGGTCATTCTCTTATTTCAACTCCTATCCTGGGTCAATCTACAACAATTTCTAAGCAGTCTCTTAATATTGTCCATCCAACTACTATCCATGCTGCCCCTGTAATTGCTCATAGCCCTATCATCGCCCACAGTGCACCAATTATCAGCACCATTCCTGTAGCGCATTCAATCTGGTCCAACCCTGGTCTCCTAAGCCACGGACATTTACTGAAGAAACGTTCCTTGGTCTCGCCTCTGATTGGTCATTCTCTTATTTCAACTCCTATCATTGGGCAAACCACTTCAATTTCGAAACAATCTCTTGATATTGTCCATCCTACTACTATCCACGCTCACAGTGCTCCCATATTAGCTCACAGTGCCCCCATTTTCGCTCACAGTGCTCCCATATTGGCCCATAGTGCCCCCATCTTAGCGCACATTTCCCCTATCCTAGCACACAGTTCCCCCATTGTTTCTTCTTTGAGCTCCCCATGGGCGCATTCTGGTCTTGGCCATTTAGGTCAATGGTAAATAAATTTACTATTAAAGCTGTAATAGCATATAATAAATGAATTATTATATTATGTATTACTTTAATTTTTTTATCCCTATGCAAAAGTGCTGTGCGAATTCTACCTGCAAATTGAACTCAAGGTAACTTTTATTCTATGAATAAATGTTTAATATTTAAGTACTAAACTTGCTCCCTAGGTACTTACTTATTAGTTTAGTTATAGCTAGAATCATCACTATTATTTATTATCTTCATAATTCAGCTTGACATTTAATTTATTTCACGCAGAACAGAATTGGTGGTCACAGAGGTGGTCACGTCTAGATCTTACGGCTGAGTAAGGCATTTAATGATCTCCACATATCCAATATGATAGATTTATTGGACTGTATATTTGTCACAATGGTTTCTACACGACTGACTGTACTACAGACAGAATGGCGCACCACATACCTAAACTACATTGCACTATACAGAGTGTAAAAAAAGTACTGCATTCCTTCAAACCAAATGATCTACTAATTTAATTAAACGAAAATTTAAACACGAAAAAAAATTCGCCTTCTTCATACAAAAATGCTCGCCACATTACAAGTTTGTATGTAAAAGGCAATTTTTTTTTCGAGCTAAAATTTTTATGCTTTGGGAAAGTTGTTTGGTACGTCAATTAAATTTGAATAAAATTAAAATGCCAGTCACGCGTACCAAAGTTTTTACCTTATTCCAACAATAATAATAAAACGACATGATGTTTTCTGAATGAAAATCAAAAGTGCTTACGGCCCGTATTTGTAATCAGCTCTCAAGAGTGACAGCGAGTTTGAGTTCGTATCAGAAATGTTATTTCAGTACAAAACGACCTGTCAAATCCCCACTTAATATTGCTCTCAATCTTGAGATCGTTTTATAAATACAAGCCTACATGTACCATAAATATACGACATACGACTGCAATGCAATTTCCAATAGCAGACAGGGAATATTTATAGCATTAATAGAGCACAGAAAGTTGGAGATACTATAAAATTTATAAGCCTTTTTAATGAACGAAAACACTGCAAATAAATTTTAAAATTTCAACAACTTTCCCTAAGGAACATAGATCGAAATACGAAAAAAAAGTTTTGACTTCCCATACTAAAAGCGCTATCAGCTGATGCATTTTAACATGTGTCTCACAGAAATAAATGATTATGGCTCGTATTTATAAAGCGATCTCAAGATTGAGAGCAATATTGATTGCGGATTTGACAGGTAATTTTGTACTGGAATGACATTTCTGATACGAACTCAAGCTCGCGGTCACTCTTGAGAGCTGATTATAAATACGGGCCTATGAATTTTAAATTTTGTATTTTTCGTTTTTCGACCTATGTTCCTTAGGGAAAGTTGTTTAGTTTCATGGGTAGATTCACACATTTCACGATGCATATACCCT
Source organism: Scrobipalpa atriplicella (assembly GCA_029255725.1). Taxonomy (NCBI): domain Eukaryota; kingdom Metazoa; phylum Arthropoda; class Insecta; order Lepidoptera; family Gelechiidae; genus Scrobipalpa; species Scrobipalpa atriplicella. The sequence goes on along the minus strand of JARACY010001631.1, from coordinate 40,445 downwards.
TTCTGTTACACGTTCTAGAGTGGTTTTGGTAATGTTTACTGTGCTGTGTGTTAACCAAGAACTTCTGAAATACTAAAGCCTTAAATATTTGTTTTGGACTTGATATCACCTAGCAGTGTGTAGGTAAATAGGGAAGGGAAGTATGGGTAAACTTCTGTGTTTAAGTTGTCCTGCTGGGGTACAAAACTGTTGCATGTTGTAGAAACTGAAACCGGCTATCAGTAACAGCAAACAGGAATTTGACATGGTTTGTGTGACGACCACTATCAAATGGCAGCAACTGTGGCCTAACGAGCCCTCCGCACGGCATCTCTTTTCTTACAGACAATCAAGTGCTTCGGATTGTATTGTCCTAACGAAACTGGAGAAGCTAAGAAGGCAATATTAAAAAATATAAACTTTATGTTCCCCCTGTGGGATTCGAACCTACGACCACCGGCTCGAGAGCCCATGACGATAGACCACTAGACCACCGTGGCAGTCGAGAAGTTCTCTATAAACGTGCTAAATATTAGTTTTAGTCTTGATGCACACCGCTGGCACGGTTGGTAAATACCTAATGCCTGCAGCACCGTGTTTATACTGCCGTTCCAGTCCACTTCAGAGCTACTGCGATATGTGCATACGTTGTGGAAGTATACAGAGGATAGGAACTAGTAACCCTAAGTTTTAAACTTGGTAACTTGAGCTGCAGAAAAAAAGTAAAAACACTGCATGATTATGTACCAGGGATGTTGCAGGATGCAGATCCGTGGAAGCGGATGCGGATATTTTGACGTTTCACATCCACAAGTGCAGACGTCAAGTTTTTATATAAGTTTTATATTAACACCGAATTAATTAACAAAATACAAAATTGGATATGTGATCCGTCTCGTCTCCAGGTTACTATCTCTCACCATGCCAAGTTTCATCAAGATCCGTTCAGCCGTTTAGACGTGAAAGAGCAACAAACAGACAGGCAGGCAGACAGAGTTACTTTCGCATTTATAATATTATAGTATGGATAAGCCTAGGCATGCTTTCTCCTAAATGTGTCCATTCCTGCCTCTACGTAATATTTTGATTCCATTCATAAAATTTAATGTAATTTTAAATTGATTTCGTGTGATGACCCTACTTTCGCATTTAAATAAAATTATGGTTGTGTTGGTGGAATAAAATTCTTATTCATATTTTTTACTCTGGTAGAACATCTGTTGAAATGGAATTAACTAATTATTCCTTTTAACCGACTTGAAAAAGGGTAATTTTTTTAGTAAAAACCCTTACGTACAAAGATTTTATAATATTAGTGTACAAAGAGTAGCTGTCTACACGTATACTCTATACAGGGTGTTAATTTATTCAATAAAGAATTATTTATTTATTTATTAAATTGTTTGCCTTAGCTCAGGGGGTATTTATATTTAAACATCTAAATATACATACCAGATAGATCTGATAAAAGTGGCAATTTTATTATGGGAGAGCAAATTTTTTTTTATTATTATTTTTAAATTTTTTATGTGATCCTTTATCGTTATGAAATCACATCCTAAGCTAGAACACACACACATTAACACCCTGTATAAACATGTACGCAGGCAACTCCTAAACTAAAATGTAAGCGGTCACCAGTTGCACACTTAAGCAAACTTGTGTTGCACAAACGCAGAACTTAACCTAATATTGCTGGACTTTATACAGAAGTTGCAGAAAGTGCATAAACTTTGTCGGTCGGTGGAATGTGCATCTGGAGTAAGTTTAATAAAGGAATACACACAGTGCAAATGTAGAAGTTTTTCTCTACAGGATGTAAAAAAAAATACATACATACATACATAAAATCACGCCTGTATCCCTAATGGGGTAGGCAGAGCAAAAACGACCTAAACATAGGTTGTTCCGCCACGTCTGACAAGTTTCGAGGGCTAATACAGATGATGATTACGTATATTGGCTATAGTATGTATTTTGTCTCCATTTAGAGTATGTATGTATTTTGTCTCCATTTAGAAGAGTCGCTTCAACAACTTATCACAAAGGAAAAAGGTCGAAAATAAAAAAAAAAATAGTTTACGAGAATAGCAGCTGTTCCTTACACCCCGTTTAGTTTACTATAGGTACTAGCCACTGTGTTTCCTTAACTTCTTATCAGTGTTGATAAAAATAAAGCAATATTGTGTGACGTCATTGATTGAGAAAAAAAAATATCTACAGAAGACGTGATATTGTTATGAAAGTAGCTTATTTCTTAATAGTAGGACATACAGTGTCACGGTCATGAAAAAAAAAAAACACTGTGTAGGTAACAGGGATGTTGCGGATACGGAAGCGGATGTCAAAACTCCCGTCCCGTAACGTCCCGGGTTCGATTCCCGGTGGGGGACAATGACTTTGTGTTGTTGTTTCTAGTCCGAAAAGTAAGATGATCCATGCTGTCGGATGGGCATGTAAATAGTCGGTCCTGCGCCTGATTTCTCTCTGGTCGTGTCAGTCAATCTGTCCCATCAGAATAAGAATATTGAAGGAATAGAGAGTGCACCTGTGTGTAGCACAAACACTTGGGCACTAAAAACTAGTCCCGCGCAGTTGGCCGCTCTCTGGGAGATTGGCCGCCATCACCGAAAATCGGTTGGGAGGACTATATAACTAGTTGTCCTTTTGTCTTTTGTGTCACTAAACACAATCGCAAACGCCGGATAGGGATTTAGCTAATGTTGCGTTTAATCCCTCTATATTTTAAGCACGCTTAACAACACAGTGTGCTGAAAGCTGTTTAATTAATGATGAACTGCCTCCGTGGTGTGCTGGAAAGATTTGGAAGTCATAAGTTCGATTTCCGGTGGTAAAAAATGAGAAGTTTCATTTGTCTAGAAGTCCTTTGTTTCTTCTTCTGCGTTTCCGAAGCACTGAAGTATCGTGGGCCTGAAGTTTTCCTGAAAGTTTTTTTTTTAAATAAGTAAAGTCAAGAAATTAAAAATTCGCCGCGGCCGGTTGGACATGAACTTTGACTTTCGGAATGCCGTAATGTCAAAAACCGTACTAAGTAGAATTATCACGTACTTAATATTATGTTATGATTATGATTATGACCCTTGGTAGGAAAAGTACTTTATGAGAGGCGTCTGTGGTCCAATAACCGCCTACATAGAAAGATACCGTAGGCGTTATTGGTCCATTTGCATTTTGGAAGTTTAAACCTCTAGGTCGGTATACTTATACTAATTAAAAATAAGCAATGAGTAGGCTTGTGGACCTTAGTATGCTGGATGTTAACAAGTAATGTAGGGAGCTAGTAGAGGAATAGATCTATCGACCAGCGAAACTTGACCTCCACTGGAATTGGAATTCTTGAAATCCGTAAACTATCAAATTCAGTATTTCTAATCGCAGGCTTTGTTTCGCTTTAGCGCTACTATGCATTTTATCAAAGTTTTAAAACCTACTAAAATAATATTAAGTAACTGGATTACATAGCTGGGCATTAACTCGTTAATCCGTTAATCGTTAATTAACGAAGTTAACATTTCCATTAACGGATTAACTTTTAAAGTAACTTCAAAAAATGTTAACGGACTGCTTAACTTCCGTTAATTTACCTTAAGTCCGTTAATCGTTAATCCAGTACCTACTATTTACCGCCTTGCCGGCCGTGCCGCCGCCGCCGCTGAGAAAAACACGTTCGGACAGGTTCGGCATGGTTTGGGCCAACCGACAAGTGCAATGTGTGTGTGAGCGAGTGAGCTATGTTTAAATTACACACTTCAATTATACCTACACCTTGTTTTTGTTATTGACCTTCTACTTCTAAAACTAACACCAACAGTTCTTATAAGTATAATTTTCATGACGACAGGATAATTTTTTTATTTTTTATTGTGTTAACGGATTAACGATTAACTTTAACTTGCGTTAAATGTTTCAAAATGTAACGCTTTAACGTTTAACGAAGTTAAATTTTTGATTAGCGGATTAGCGATTAACGAAGTTAAATTTTTCATTAACGGTGCCCAGCTGTGATAATATAGGTAGGTATCCGGATTAAAATTACGGTGATATTAAATTCATGACACCCACATGAAGGATGTTTAGAGCTCCTTACTCCAGAGTCCTTTCTCAAGAGCCTTACCGTGGACAAAGCAAGATCAGGGGCGACCGACCTGTGTTTGACCAGGTGCTGAAGAACCCTGACATTATTCAGGAGAACTTTAATCGTGTAAGCGAGAAAATTTCAAGTATTTCCACCAATTCGATCTGAGGGCTTCTAGTTATCTTTCATAATGCGCACACCAAAAGACAGTGGAGTTACTATCAGCTGCGTCTGTGTTCCCGAAATCATGATGACCACGAACTCGTTCATTGCAAAACGCTCATTCCGCAAAGTGGCAATCGCCAAGCTCACAAATACCGAATTCGGATTTTTGTTTTGACCATCAACTCTTCAAAGTTAGAGTGAACTTTACAGGCATGAGCTCGCTCCATCGACGACTCTGGTCTCGCTCATACCTGACCTGACCTCAAGTATGGAGTTAAGAGCACACCCATTCCTAATAAAAAAGACTAACTAACAGTATAACTTTTTAATGATGGTCCTCTTTTAAATAACACTGGTAATTACAGTAACACCTCTGTCACGGTTCCTTTTAAACTGGCTGACCAGGACAATACTACTCGCACGCGGACTCGCCTGCAAATCCCCACTGTCACATAAAGTGCACTATTATTCATAGAGAGCAAGGTACCAGTACGGTTACCTAGTTCAAACGACAAAGATCCTCTTAAGATATGTCTGTTCGCAATTTATTACCGACTTGAATTGCATGTGATAATGATCTTTATTTTTATTTATTGTGTTTTTCCATGTTACGGGAGCGAAAGAAAAACTTAGAATGTACCAGCTGCTTTTCTTCCCAGGTACCTATAGTTTGAGGCAAACAAGGGTTACATGAAACGCAATTTAGGATAGACTGAAAACCTATTATGAAGTACTACTTATAGCAAAAGTAGTTATTTCTGAAATGACACTCAAGTCCGTCAGACGTCGTGAAAGCGCCCTATTAAGAGGTCGTCGACGGCCTGTCTTACGGATTAAACCAACAAATATTTAGTTTTATCCGATTAGAGAAATTTAATTTGTGAATGGATTTTATACCTTCAGAAGCTTTTGACTATAAAGCGCGGTTGCCGATGCACAAAGCATTTTTATTCTATCATGAAAATTCAGTAACAAAATTTCCGTTCCGCTACACTGAATAGAATGGCAGTTATAAAATCAAATAAAAATTTTCAGTACAAAATATGTTCCGCTTTGTAAAATTTCAGACGAATTTTGTTCTAATTTTGAACCGGCGCAAAAGGCTTCCATTGTAACTGAAATATCTTTAAAGCTTTTTAAAAAAATGCGTTTAAAGTGGAAAGAAACAGCCAGCCGTTGCAGTTCTGATTAAAATGGGTGTACTGAACGAAATATTTCGCTGCTTGCGTGAAATAAATTATTAATACCGCTCTGAAATTAAATAGTGAGCTACTTTTTGTTTGATTTACATTTCCATTTTACTTATTAGCATAACATTGTTTCTAGTAATTTGTTGAAAATTAGTTAAGTTGTTGTAGGTAATAAATTTCTCGCGATGTCGCGCTGCGCCGCGCCGTGAAGCCTTCGTGGTACGAGATGCATCTTCAAACAGCTTTTAGCAAGTGAATGACCGCGTTCAAATGACTATTAACTAGCTAACGTGGGTTCAAAAACAAGGTATCTTATTTAAGATCTTCGCTTTTCTTATAAACCTTCACTAAGTAAGATAGAAGAGCGTCTCTAACTGATTTTTTTTTCAGTCAGACATTTTTGACGTGTGAGAATTTTCTAGATTTGACGGTACTCTTAGTGAACAGGGTAGAGTAAAGACCTAAAGAGTAAGCATTATTAAATCCTAGTAACAAGAAATGTTTGTTTTTTTTTTCGGCTTTCCGTGCTGGACTAGTACGATTATGTTACTTTTTTCGTGCTGGATTGAGTACGACAAGTAACAAAAAAAGTTATTTAATAATTCTCAGGTATTTAATAATTCCTATGTAAAAAATATTTTCCCGTGTTACAAATCCATAAATATTTTCATAGGTTGGACTATAATTAATATTTCTAATGTGCTCAACTTAAATAAAATATTTTATAACTAAAACTAGTTTTGTTAATACCTACAAGGCATATCCTCCCTCCTGGAACGGCCATCATCATCCCCAAGATTGGTGAATGCAATTTGCTTAGTAGTAACCTCTTTACCGCCCCCTCACCTGCGGGGTCGGCAGGCGAGGGGGCGGTAAGAGAATTTCCCGGGAGATTTCTCATTTCAAGCTCAATTTAAAAATTTGTCTACCATAACAACTTTCACCTGCACAATTTTGGCAGGATTAAGAAAAATATTAGGTTTGCGGATTCCGGTTAGTACCGGGATTTATTTAATTTAGAAAAATCTCGGTTCTAGACTGAATATTTAACACAATCCTAGAGGTTAGCACACCTGCGGAAAGTAACGCGCAGAATATTCGTTGGCAAAATTATCTGTCATTCGACTATAAGGCGAATCTGATATGAAAATTCTTCTTATATTTTTTTACGTTTTTTTTATAAAATCATTATCATTTTTGATATCAAATATCTTAAATCAAATTAATATATTATCTGTGAGTGTGACACAATATATTTAGCTCGAATTTGGATAAAATATATTTGATTAAATATTATACAATAAATGATCCAATACAAAAACACACCCTCAAACTTAAAACAATTTAGTATAAATGTTATTCAAAATTATCTGTAAAAGTATACGTATAAGTACGTACATCATCCTTTATCCCAAACGAGGTAGGCAGAGCGTAAAACATCTAGTGAATTTTTTAATGTAATATATTTCAATAATCAATCAAATGCGGAAAATACGAAATACGAAAAATACGGCATTTTCGCCACGTCTGACAAATATTGAGGGAAATTTTGTAGATTGAAATTTGCATCGCTTCAGTGATAATAACCATGTAAGTATTTTATTTGATCCTATTAAAGTTGTCTAAATAAAGTGCCTAATTAAATCAAAAACAAACTTTGTAACTGTTAAGGGCCCGACACAGGGTAAACATCACAAACGTTGGCCCTCAAGGGCATTATAACGAAGCGTTATAACCCCCTTTAGGCGGAAGCCACGTCTTTTTCGCATGCGCGAATTTTCTTGCGTCAAAACTGGCGGCGCGTCTTGCGAAAAAAACAAACGTATGGGAATGTATGGGAGAGGCCACGTCTTTCGGAGAGAGGCCACGTGTTTCGGCGACCGGCGGTGAAAATTGCGAATGTCAAAAAAATCGCCCGTGCGTCTGCCAAACATCTGCCAAATCAGTACGGTTTTAGGGATGCCACTTGTATAATTTTAGTTTTTTTTTTATCTCGTCACGGAAAACGGACGATTTTTTACTAACTTAATAATAGTTAGTAGATATGTTACGCACAATCCCCGAAATCGCTCATTTCGGCCATTGAGCGTTCTAAAACGATCATTGATGATCATTCCGCGGACTGGCAAACAAGAAACAGCCAATTGCCAAATTCGGGGTTTGGCAGGTATGTAAAACGACCAATCCGCGGAGTGGTATTGACAAAATGCCAGACCCCGAACTACATTAAAAAAAAACGATGTCATAAGACGTCGAGTCAACATGGGTCATGTCTGCGGGGATGAGTTGTCAGTGCGGGGTTAAGTTATCAGTGCGGGATGAGTTATCAGAACGGGGATGAGTTGTCAGTGTGGGATAAATTGTCAGCGCGGGATGAGTTGTCAGTGTGGGATGAGTTGTCAGTGTGGGGATGAGTTGTCAGTGTGGGGATGAGTTGTCAGTACGGGGATGAGTTGTCAGTGCGGGGATGGGTTGTCAGTGCAGGGATGAGTTGTCAGAGAGGGAATGATTTGTCAGCGCGGGGATGAGTTGTCAGTGCGGGATGAGTTGTCAGTGCAGGGATGAGTTGTCAGTGTGGGATGAGTTGTCAGTGCATGGATGAGTTGTCAGTGCGGGATGAGTTGTCAGTGGGGGACGAGTTGTCAGTGTAGGATGAGTTGTTAGTGCGGGCATAAGTTGTCAGTGTCAGACAACTTATGATGCACCGACAACTTATCGCGCTCTGACAACTCATCCCCGCCCAGACAACTCATCCCACACTGACAACTCACCCCGCACTGACAACTCACCCCGCACCGCACTGATAACTCTTCCCCGCACTGACAACTCATCTCCGCCGACACGATCCATGTTGACCCGACGACCCATGACAGCGTTTTTTTTATTTAGTTCGGTATCTGGCATTTCTTCTATGCCATTTCGCGGTGTGGTTGAATCAAAAACTGCTCACTTCGCGGGCTGGCATTTCATCAGTACCACTCCGCGGATTGGTCGTTTTACATACCTGCCAAACCCCGAATTCAGCAATTGGCTTTTACGTGTTTGCCAGTCCGCGAATGCTTGCTTCAAAACGTCTGTTGTAAGATTTTTCTCTATAGAGCAATGGCAGCAATTCGTGGTTAACTAATAAGTCCAAACCTGTCACTTTCTATCATGAGGGAAGAGTACGGGATGGCAATAATTCTAGTTGAGATCTTAATCTCATTTGATACCCCTGCCCATTGTCTGTATCAGGTTCTTTGTTTACTTTTATTAGGATGTTATTTGTGTGCAATAATAAATGATTAAATATTTATATTTTTAATCCGACTTTTGCACCGTGATACTCAGAATAAAACCTCCTTGTACTGGGTAGTTCTCCTGATTGACGGAAATTTCTGTCAATGTTCCGCGATAAAAACATTACATTAGAATTATTTTACAGCTACAAGCTTTTTAATGTGAATAGTAGGTATATAGCTTTTTGGATGTGGGTCACTTAGTATATTTTTTTTAAATGTTTAAGTTTTTATGTAATAAATAGTTAAAAATTTCCGTCATATAATTTCAGTTGGAGAACTACTACGCTGTGATAAGATTGCAAAAAATTTTCACCTGGCAGCCCTAACATGTTTTGACCATGAGTCCGTGCCAAATAACTTTGCGCGTGAAGAAAAATGGAACTAATTTTTCCAGTCTCCAAAGTGTCATGTTCTAAAGACACTAGCGCCATACATAACCGCAAAGTTATCTGGCACGGACATGGACAATATGTTAACAGGACTGAGCTCCGGCAACAAGAAAATGTGCCGTACGAGATAGCTAGATGTGAACTCTCTGTCCCTTTTGAATAAAGGAGACCGTTCCAAAAGTTCCAAAACCGTATACCGGGGTAATATCCCATGGTGCACTGCACTTATTACCGTAATTCTGCTAGCAGTGGACCACCAATCAGACGTCAGCAAAACAGCAGTAACAAAAAATTTTATTTGAAGATTTTCGCGCTTTACACACATTATAACTCAAACACATACGTGCTTTGATACCCCTGTTAAAAAGTTATAATGGCCCCGATTCGTAACCATCCCGACTTAACTAAATCTCAACTAAAATTATTGCCATCCGGTTCTGTTCTCTCATGGTAGAAAATGACAGGTATGGACTTATATTAGTTAAGTCGCGTATTTTGCAACCATGAATTGCTACCAATATTGAACTTGAGTTATCGCCTAAATTAAAAAATAATACTGAAACTCTCGAATTCCTTAGCTGGTTTTTAAAGTATATACCTACCCGGGAGGAGATGCGGCTGGCACATTCAATGTTTGTTTGATTGTTTGTTTAAAACCGTATACTGGGGTAATATCGTATGATGCACTGCACTTATTATCGTTATTAGGTAATTAAAATTTATTTTTCTGGTATATTTCAAATTCTGCTAGCGGTGTGTTATTGCATGCAAGTCCGTTTTCTTGATTGACATTTAAGTCCAAAGATAAACGAATTTTGATTTGATGTTGCTCAAGCTTATTTAAAAGCTCATCTGCGGCGATATATAGCGGGAGTCGGCGATATCTAAAATAGGAAAGAGTAAAGTTTAAGAAAGAGATAGTAGGAAGATTGATAATCAAAAATGTTGACTAAACAATATTTTGTTTTATTTGTTACTGAGCCTTAGCCATACATACGGTTACGGAACAGTCTCCCCTAGTTGCTTTTATTTATTTTTATGTATGATATTTGCTTTTAATTATGTTTTTTACTTATGAAATGAACGATTACAAAGGGACAAAGAAATCACGTATCTCGTTCGATACGAGTTCTATCTCACTCGACTCGTTTTTTATATGATAGCTCTGGCAAACCATATTCAATATTAAATACAAGTTCATAGGGCGTTACCTACACCCTATGAACTTGTATTAGAATGTCAATTTTTTATACCTAGTGCTCAGTCCTGTTATTAGCAATAAGTCCATGGTTTTGACATGGCATATATTAGACATATATTGACATTACGTGACATGTTTACATAAATTCGCGCATTTGGTCGCGGCTTCTTAGTACAGGAGTCAACCTAGCGATAAATGATGACCATCGAAACAGATGAAACGTATGCATGGAGTGTGGCAAACCTCAATGAAAACTTATCAAACGTCTACCAATCGAAATATAATCGAAATAAAAAAGTATATAGTTCGTAAATAATGAGGGCAATTCTGGGTGCACACCGCTATAAATGTGTCAATGTCAAAATCGCTAAACTAAAATTAAATTTAACCGGTGACATAACCTGACATAACTAAAGGCTATTCCAGGCGAACCCACATTTTTTAAACATTTGACATAATAGTCCTGTGGTGTTGCTAGTCTGAAGAAGTTTTTCTTTTTTTTATCAGTTTTATCGCTCTGGAAACTAGACTTGGAACAGTTTTTCGCCTAGGACGGAAAAGGTTTCGTTCATTTCCTGGAAAATAAGTGTTTCCGAAAAACACTAAACGTCATCCACCCTTCGTAATAACTGTCAATCAAGTCAAGGTCCATGTGTATGATAGGTATTATTACGTTACTCTTTGCGTTTATGTTTGTTTACATTTTAAAGCAACCCTTTCATGGTAGTTTCCATGATTTTCTTGAGCAGAACAACATGAAAATGTAGTTCCGGCAGAAACATTGGGCAGAAACAAGCCGCCGCTAGTTGAAGGCCACCAGTTTCTTCAGCCCCCCGCGTCGGTGGCGTGATATGACATGCCACCTAAGCCCCAAACCTAATGTATCGTATTTGAATTCAAGTAATAAGTCAGAGGCCCCATAGAACGAACTGTGTCGTCGCAGATGGCATATTGAGAAAATACGGACCCCCCAAAAAGAGTTACTCCTGAAGAAATCCACGAGCAAAAACGAGATATCATAGCAAGCAAGTTGCTGTAGTTAAAAAGGTAAGGATAGGTACCTACTAAGTTGTAGCAAATCGTTTTGTTAATTTTGAATATGCATTAGTTTATTGATCTGAACTTTTAACTCTTTGTAGATTGAAAGATCCTGCATAATTTTGAAGACAACTCAAAGAATTTCAACAAATAAAAAGAAAAGCCGATATCAACATAATCTAAACATGGTCTTGCCTGGCAGTCTTCAGACAAGAGAAGGCTTGGTCTTCCAAGTGCTACATGGCAGTGTTCAGAGAACAGGCTGAGTCCACCGCAATAACTTATTGGGAGATAACAGGTACAAATGGATTAATTAATCTTTCAACAATTGTTGTAATTTTTTAACATTTAACTGCTGAAAACCTGCTTAGCATGACAACCTTGCTGCAAGGGCTATGGGCAAAAACGACCGTGGTAGTACCGCGCTTACAGGTTGCGCAATAAGTGTGTATGTGTTCAGCAGCTAGTGTTAATTCCAAGTCCAATAGTTTGTTTACAATTTTACAGATAATTAGATGTGAATATACCTCGGTTTTTTATGTATGTGTGTGAAAGGAAGGAGGTATCAAGAATTTTAAGAGACCTAACCTAAAAATCTTCATGTAAGAAACATGTAAGAAATTTTATTAGAAAATTCTTACGTTACAAAGATAAGCAGGTGATTAGGCCTGCATGAGATTTACCTAACTACAAAATGTTTTCACTTTGGTATTTAAATAAGGTAGAGATCTGATTTCTTTTTTATTTCTTTTTCAGACGACGAAGCGACGAAGAACCTAGATGTATAGCAAAATGTGTAATAATAATTAGTATGTGAATGAGAATAATGCAGTTGGCTGAAGAAACCAAGGCGCGATACAAAATAAGCGGAGAATACCACATTTAGCCTATACTATTCGGTTTAGTTTTTTTCTAATCTCGCTCCAGTTTAGACTAGGTGGTTCAGATAAAACTCATACAAATAAAATTAATTTAATTTATACTGTTGTTTTATTTACATAAAACCCAGTACTTTCATTTTAAAATAACGTGCAGTAATTATGAGATACACGCATGCCTTGAAGGACCTGACCTGATGAGTATTTACATTCTGTACAAAGACAGAACGCCGCTCTTAGAAACTGTTGGCGTATTTTACTGACTAATACAATACAAATACAATATACTTTATTGCACACTTAATAAAACACATACAGAAACAACAAATAAAGAATATTAGTGTACATATAGGCGGCCTTATTGCTAAGTGGCAATCTCTTCCAGGCTTCTCTGACTAAACGCTTCTAAAACTCTTTCATAATGCGCACAGCACAAGAGTGGAACTCACTACCAGCGTTTGTGTTTCCGAATGCATACACTTCAAAGTTAGAGTGAACAGGCATCTTCTGGGTGAGCTCGCTCCATCTTCGATTTCGTCCAGTCGCTATGTGAGGAACGATACCATTACCAGAGGACTCAAAATGGAGAGTCGATATATTCATCAGTCGTCTTGCCACTGACATGTCCGCGCGGGCGGACGCGTCAGAATTCGCTCACATCCAGGAGCTGGCGCCCCAGCACGCGCGCGCGCGGCCACCCGATGGAAAGGCTACCCCCATGACCTAGTCTCTGGTCTCTTTCGTTTTCTCTCACTTTCATCACAAAGGCCAAAGTGCCTACCACTCTCTTTAAATAAATAAATAAAATGGTTGCGCCAGTTTAAGCATTTTAATAAACTAACTCAGTAATAATTCTTTTAACGTATTATTTACACTGTTACTTACCAATTTCTTAGTAATTCTTTCTTATAAACCAAGTTTTGGGAGTTAATCTCTTCCAACATAAAAAACAAAGATTTCGATAAAAATAATTTATTAGTTATTTTAATCTTAATGCCATGGACTAGAATCATTTTAAAAATATAGAATGTGCCAGCTGCTTCGCTTTAGGTTTATTTAATAGAACTATGATTCATAGCTCCAAGGAACTATGTTCATAGTTCCAAGAAATATGATCATAGCTCCAAGAAATATAATTATAGTTCCAAGACATATGATAATGTTCCGAGAAATTTGATTCAAATTTATTGTCTGCCATAGAAGAGAAGCAGCGGGTACTTACATTCTGTTTTTAAATGACTCTAGTAGGTACAGCCCAGCACTCAGCATGGCAATAAGATGAAAATGACTAATACCTACTAATGCCATATACCTGAAGAAGGTATATGGCATTTCCAATGCATTCTGAATCTTATAAAATCACATAGGTACTTTATGAACACAAATCACCATATCACTCTGGAAAGCAAGTGACTTCATTTCCCATCAAAAATGACTCTGGAAACAGGCGTTTGTTGTTCCGTGTTGGTGTATTAGTGTATAACATTCAAGCAAGCACATTTATGATTTCGTAAGTGATTCCAAAACTGTAGAGCATTGCTCTTAAAAACATTTACCATTCGTGGGCCACTACCAGCAGCCACGACGTTATCCTCACTTATATTACTCTTCCATGAGCCTCGTAAGTATACCCTCCTGCTGCACGTTTACGTACCACTTTGCACACAAATCTAAGGACCACTTATCATATTTTTCGATTCTGAACCCCAAATTTTTAGGCAATTTGACACAACTAAATTTAAGCGGCACCATTTTAACCGCTGCTAAAAATAAGCCAGTTTGACGCAAATTGATCAAATTTTACGAGATTTAATTATGTCATTTGAACTTTTAATTTTTTGACATTCTACCTAGAATAGCCTTTTTTATCCATGTCAAAACTAAAATTTTAATTATTTGACATCGCTAAATATAGAGACCGGTGTTGCTAGTCTGAAAAGGTTTTTCTTTTTTTTTGTAAATTTTATGGCTTTGGAAACTAGACACGGAAAAGTATCCGTTCGTTTGAACAAAACCAAATATACCAGCTGCTTTTCAGACTTCTGAACTCCACCTTCATAAGGGATAAAGGTGTAAATATTTGTATTAGGGTTGCTCACTCATATATTTTTTCTTTTTATTAACCTAAGTTTTTTGGTAAAATTGTTTAATTTTATGAGTAGGTTAAACATTTTTTAATCCCTGCATAGTCTTTATTGTACTAAAAATTAAAATTAAGAAAAATATAATGACTGCATCAAACTCATTTTAATTTAAAATAAAAATAATCTGTCTACAGTAAAAAAAAAAGGTTTTATTCATAAATTGTACATAGGACTGTATTGAAAAACAATAGTATAGGGATAGTTATTTAAATATTATTATTTGTGCTGCCTTTTCAGACGAATATACGGTGAGGATAAAGGTATCGTAGTCTATATTTTTAAAACTCCGAAAGTTATCTCAATTGTGGCTCTGCTTAGTGCATGGGGCCAGTTGTACCTCTCTTCGGGCGAGCGCCAGGAGCTGGCAATGGATGAGGGGTCATCAGCCGCGCCAGTAGGGGATAAAGCTTGTCGCCTATAAAATGCAATAAGGAGTTAATTTTATTATTCACACAGGAAAAATAATCTTGTTTCGTGTGGGTTTTTAAATCTACCATCAGTGTCAGTTTTTAACCACCCATTTTTCTTCTGCTTTTCGTGTGGGTTTCGAGTCTATGTAGTATAGTGTCTAGTGTCCCGATGAACCCTGATGACAGACTTTATAAACCACCTTATAGCACAGCTTCCATGCTGGCACAGCTTTTAATTTAGGCGATGGGCTGACAAACTGTCACTATAGCAATATACAGTTCAATCTGGAATAACCCTCAAAACTTGTCAGACGTGACGGGTTTTTTAGGTCGTTTACGCTCTGCCTACCCCATTAGGGATAGAGGTGTGATTATATGTATGTATGTAATGCCGTTGACATGGTTTCTGTAATCATCACTATCAAAGACAGCAACCGGAATCAACGACTTAACTTGGCGTGGTTTATGGGAGAAATGTAGATGCCAATATGCATTTCGTCTACTGCATCCTACGTATAAAGCATCCAAAACATGTCATGAAACCTGAAAATCAGATAAATAGTTTTTAAAATTGATAAATTTATTCACAAATTAGTGAGTAGTGTTCGAGTGGAGCGTTCGTTGGTCAAATGGTTAGTATTTATTCATTCCGGAAACGATGTTGAGCAACAATCGCCATGGCCAGGCCATGGATGGATGACCGATGGTGATATAACAACTCAAGCGTTTCCGTGCTTTGAAAGGTACGTTAAGCCGTTGGTTCCGGTTAATATCGTAGATATTATTGATCGTTTAACCATATCAGAGGCCATTGCTTAGCATTGGCGGCTTGAAAACCCTGACAGCTGGCTGGGTTGGCCACTAACCTGGCAAAAGCCTAATTTAGGATTGGGTCTGGTTTCCCTTCTGGGTTGTGGAGGTCAGATGGTAGACGCTTTGCGTGAAACCAGCACCCTCAATAAAACCCCTAGATTAGGTACCCGACCCCACGGGATAAGTCTAGGGAATTGAAGTAAGAGTGTTTTAAAATCATGCTATTGGATTTGACTACTTGAATCCTCTGTCATATACTTGGTACATGTATGTAGTACCTTCTTACTACTGAAAACATAGGTACTGAACACTACACTGAATTTACGACTGAAGAAGAATAGACAGGTAAGTGAGGTTTAATAATCTTACTCTTGCATCATCCGGCCCTTACATACTCTTGTCAACGGGAACTTTATCCACTCTGGAGTCTGCTGTTCTATGATTGATGTGCATTCTTCTGCCGTACTACGACTTATAGATGACTGACTTTAAGCAAGAACGTTGAGTTCGCCCACAGAAGTACGAGATACCAGATCTTCAATGGGCAAAGAAGTGCAGAGTACTTAGTACCTAGAAAAACGATTTACCTAATGTGAACTGAACATAATAAACTACCCCAGGACACCTGGTAATAATGTATTTATTTGTTATATTCCATTTCTCGCGTGCGTCACCCTAGTAACAAAATTAACATGGAATTGCAAACCGTTCAAGCTTTAAAGACTCTGTAAACCAATTGAGTACCTTTCTTCGGCCACTGAACGCAAAAAATATCCTTGTTCACTTGGCCGCGGCCTTCTGTGCAGGAGGTCGTGGTTCGAATCCCACCACGTACCAATGTGTTTTTTGGTTTTATTCTTATATGCGATGTGCATTAAACCCAGTTTCACTGCTTTTTACTGAAAGAAAAGGACTACGGAAAATATATATCGAAAACACGAAAACACTGAGTAGATAACCACCAGTGGTAGGAATCTTCATAGTAAAAAATTTTATGACATTTCTATATAGAGATAGCTCCCATGCTTGAAGTGATACCATGTAAGAAAATAAAAGTTAAAAAGTTATTATTTTTGCTATTCAGCTTCATACAATATCATGGATACAATTAGGAGTTGGTAGTAACTTTGTATGAATATTGGCAACACTGCATTTTGTCATGGCGTCATGGCGATTTTTGTTTTTGGCGGTTGTGAAATTCATTGTTTCTTTTGTGGATTTGGAATGATTTTAACAAATTATTAGCGTAAAGTCGTAGCTTTACTCCTCCGCCACCACAGACCTTCGCGTTTATTGTGAGACAGTGACTCTTTACGTTGTGAGATACTGATTCTTTGTTTACGTTTGTGAGACAGTGATTCTTCAAGAATATTTGTGTTGATATTAACATATTCATTGCAGTTATTGAGGAAGTGACTCTTTGTAGTATTTTGTCTTTAAAGATAAGTACAGGAAGTCATAGAACCTGTGAAATTTGTGGCTTAAAAGAGCGGCATGCTCATAAGCCCTTGCAGTTTATAAGGTTACCTATCAATGAAAACAGGTAAGACCAAGTTGCAAAACAATGACTAGCATTTATATTTTGATCACTACTACACGCTGTCCAATTTAAAGAAATGTTGCAATTTCACCAATGTCAAGTAATATTGCACAAAAAGTTAGGACTACATTTGTATAGATAGCTGAATAAGAAGTGCTAGCATTAGATGGACCGCATATAATCTGGTGTAAGATAAGTCCCAAGAGTATAAAAGTTTTACGACATGGCAGGACACCCCCCAGCAAACAAAGTGAGCAACAAAGTTACAGATACACATGAGCATTTAAAACAGCAATAAACTATTTTTATTTTTGTTTCCAGATGCAAGGAATGGATTAAGGTTATTGGCAAGGACGACTTGGTAAATTTGCCAATTGAAAAAAGTAAGAAGTTTTGTTACTGAGACATTTTGCGAAAGGGACATAATGCGACTGAACGGATTGTTGTATAGTAAATATATAAGCATGATAGCAAATAAATATGCAATAGATAAGCATGTTTGGTTTCTAAATACTAGTCGCATAATTGTGATTGTTCTTTTTTATAATATATGAATAAAGCTTTTCTTACACTCTTGATTTTTTCTTTCACTTAAATCAATTTAAATCTTATGAACATATTTAACGCGACGCGATGGACCTAAAAAATCTATATCGACATTCTATTTGCACATCACTAATATCGATATCGATGATTTTTCTACCAAGATTTTGCCCCTCACTAGCTGTGACAGCTGTCAGATGTAGGTTGCCATAAAATGGGACTCAACTCGAACAAAAACGGTTGTATGGAGATCGGTCTCTTAAAACGCTAGTTTTATTTACTTCCTCTATGATAACCACTAGCGTTCTAAGAGACTTCCATACTTGTTTATGGAACCTATTTGATCCAAATATCACTACCAACCCAGCGAATATTAAACGTCATAATTTTCTAAATACGTCAGGGTAGCCAATAGCACAAGAATAGACAATAGGGATGGTCACATGTAGTTCCTGATAAAATCGATATCGATAAATTCATCATGGGCGGCGCCGACGTGGATCCCTTCATACATATTGTAAAACATTTAAAAATAAATAAAACATTAAGTAGTTTTTCTGTATATTTTTAATTATTTATATCATTAAATTTACAATTAAGGTATGTATGGGTATTAAGTATTTCCCATACTAATTGTCTGATCGAGGTGGTCGTCCTAAGTCTTTGGACTGGAAATGATCTCCACATAATTTGGTGGCGCAAAGTTTTTCGATTGGTATGCAAGCCAAGTCTTCGTTTTCTATAATTTTCACCCATTGTCGTCTACATCTGAAATTAAATTAGTTTTCATTTCAATCAAAAGTAAGTCACTTGAGTTTCTAAACTTACTTGCACAAAAATAGAGTTTATTCTCAAAGGCATTATGTGAACAAGGTACATGCTAGATAAAGCCATCATATATCTTAAAAGTCTGGAAAAATACTGAACAACATAGGTACTTAATATTTTTATCGATAGTGAAGATTACACCACTATTGTTTAGATAGAAAGATAGCATATTATTTTAGTCTTGTTGATAGTACAAGAGAATAAACCACTTAAATTGCGCTCAAGTTGAACTTACCTGTCTACATCTTTATAGGAAATTTAGCCATAAATTTCCTTTTAACTGGTTTTTTTTTACTAGGTACATCGTTTTCTGCAAATCACGCACGGTTTGCACAAAATAATCGGTGCGATTGTTCCAAACAACAACTATTATAGAGTTTCTAACACTCAGGCAACCAATTTAATACATATAAACGCATAATTTGTTGAAAATCACTGAATAATTTCGAACGAAATCAATTGTAATTTTGAACGACACATGACAGACTGTGAAAGACTAAAAAGCGACAGCATGTGACATAGACACTTTTTCGCCATCTTGGTCGCCATGAAAAGTGGACCAAATCAGATCAAAGTTATCTTGTTCGTAGTTGCATGAGGTGAAAACACCAACTTGAACTTTCAGTTGTATGTGGTTTCCATAGTGATTTCGCTATAGTTTGACATGGCTAAGATAAGAGACGTCAAACTAAATTTACCTATGTCATGGTTTTTGTAGAATAGCCATACGGTTTTATCTACGTCAAACTAAAAATTTTAGTTTTAGTTGGCCTCTAGAATAGGGTTCATTGTCTCCTTCATTTTGTATGTGTTCCAATTATGTACATCAAAAAGTTAAATTGGTAATCTACTGGATTACAAACAATAAATAGGTATTGTTTTGCTATACAGGCATCATTAATTCAAAATGGTATCATTTATTTAATATTATCAAAACTTTAGACAAGTGTATCGGCATCATGCTCTTGGTCTATATTGGTCATGGCCTGTCAATTTAGACGCCGCCGCAGAAACAGACGCCAAAACAGACGCAAAAGTTGCCGCAGAATCAGACGCGCAAAGACGTGGCTTCCCTGTTAATATAGTAACATATGCGGCCAGTAGAGGTTTTGCCCCCATTCAAAGGTTTGAGGGACCGGGATGACCCTTAAGTTATTTTATAGCTGAAGCATATGACATACAGTCTCTTAATGCCATTTTGATGTGTATTTAATGTGGATATACTTCTGACATTATTATGACGCAATAAGAATACTAGTATTTGAAACGGGAGTATATCTTAGGGTCAATTTATACCGGGAAGCTGATGTGCCGCGACGCGGCGCGCACTTTTCATGAGCATGATACAATATACCTATTACTCTATTCACTATGCATAAGATATAGTCATTTCATTGATGCACGGTCATGAGCTCTATGGCTCTGCATATGACCACAAGACCATGGAGGCAATATCACTATACACTTACCTATATCAGTTTCTGAATCGCAATCTAGCATCTGAACCCCATAGATCAACATAGGGGTTCCGAAAAAAGTAATAAAAAACGTATTTTCAAAATCCGCTTCCTCTAACCCCTATACATAAATGAAAAAGCAAGTAGAAATGTAAACTCTTCAAAGTTACTAGTACCCACTTGTCTGTCGAGCACTATTTACCTATCCGTCTATTGAGATCCTCGTCTGCAATGCAATGTCCTCATACATGGGAGATAGTGTATTGCTTCGAGTCTGCGTTCAAACAAATTCAATAAGTATCTTTGAGTTTCTACGGAGTTATGTTTGTCTTATTGAATAGGTACAACTTTCTTGTATGGTCTAAACTGAAAATGAGTAGGTTGATTTTAATATGTTTTTGTTGACCCAGCACAAAATTTAAAATCAACAAGTACCTTCTCATTATTTTCCTAGCATTTTTGGCGAATTTCACGGGGTCAATATTGAAAAGTTGACTAAGCGCGATAGTGGGTATCTCGCTACGAAATCATTTAATTTAGGGAATTGAACGAGAATACTGGTTTTTACTCGGAGCGACTGTCATCTGACCTCAATCGTTTTTGTAGGACTAGGGTTTTTAATAAGTTATTAATGCTCTACCTAACCCTTAAATCAAAGAAAAGATAGAGGTCAAGTCGTATAGAGAGGTTAAAGAGAAGGCCTGAATCCCGAGAAAGTTGAAGATTACTCCACCGACAAGAGCAAAGCTCTTAAATTCATGATGATGAACCCTTAATGGACAAAGTCGTGATGTAGGTATTTGGCGTCTGTTTTGTAACTAATTATAAATCACATTTCAGCTTTTTTTTCTGCCGGTCTCAATTTGCGCATTACTCGAGAGCTCAGTTCGTCAATCAGCCTACCTTTCTCTGTTGGTGTGAAATTTATTGCTGGAACCCAAAGGTATTGAAGTTAGGGATTTGTAATAAATCGGCTCGTTCAACTCAATGTGCGGTTTATTCTTGAGTCGCCAAATATATTTGGCTGAGATAAGAATTTCTCGATCTTTTTCGAATATTCCTACTTCACTTGTACTATGAGGTCTTCTTCTTTAGGTGCGTCTTCACTGAGAACATTAGTTCATGAGCTATCTTCGCGCGCAAAACAGTTCTTAAGTATCTATGTAATAAACGTCTATTAGATTAGGTAATTATGTGCGTGCGCGCATGTTGCACTGGAAAGAATGCACTTAATGACACACCTTTATCTTGTAAGTTTTCACGTAGACTGCCGACCCTATAAACCCTGGTCAGGTGTCAGAGTTTTTAATAGCATCGTCCGGGGCTGCCAAAATATCTATAGTTAATTTTTAAAAAAACGGGTGCATAAAAACAACGTTTGCCTTTTGAAATTCCAGACATTAACTCGATTTTCAGTGCGTCATACGAGTGAAGCGAAACCTGAAATCAGTTGGACGTAAATTGCGACCCACTTGATTGAGCATTCAACTGTGAATCAATATTCGTGTTGAACACTTCATTTCCATGGCTTTCCCTCAAACGATAATAACATTTCAGACCAGCGGAAAATATGCGAAAACGATTTCAATAATTTTCGGCGCTTTAAATAATGTGATTGTAATAAATGTTTTATTGTAGGCATGGTATACTTACTGGAAATAAGGCGATTGGTGTTCTCATGTTTTTAGATCTAGTTTGGTTAGGACATTGCAAGCTGATTACTTGATTCTCCGAAAAATAAGAGCATCCATGTTGTCGGATGGACATGTAAATACCTATAGCCGGTTCTGCGCCTGATTTATCTCTGGTCGTGTCAGTCAGTCTGCCCCATCAGAAAAAGTAAATTTGATCTCAAGGGCCGCCATCACCGAAAATCTGCTGGAAGGATTATAGCTACTATATAGGATAAGTGTATGTGATCGATGTTTTGGCGAGCTAATGGTGGTGAGAGCAGCAGCCGTCCAGTCACCCGGCCAATATGAGCAAAAATCAATTTTGTGAATTCTCGGCTGAGCGGAGCTTTTGTGCCGCATTGAAAGGATATCGCTATTCGTTTTCACGGCTCACTTCGGACGACGATTTTGTTCTAACAAGCTTGGTCGGTACACCATTATACCTGTGAAGGGTACGGGGTTTTTTTTACGGTTTGGGGAATATGTGTTTTGGTGAGAACAAGGCAATCCTCCCGAATTCAACTCATGACTAAGTGCGATGATTTAAATAAGTACCTTTGGAATTTTATAAATTTTTGTGCGGAACTAACTACTACTTCGCTTGCTTATTTCTTGAAACTATACAGTCTTAGATTTGGGATTATTGTAAAAATGATAATTAAAGTAATGAATATTTGAAACAAGATCACCACATATTTAACGCCATGCTTAAAGTTTACACGATAAAAAATTACTAGTTTTAAAGTTAGCAATTTTGGTATGGCGTTTAACAGTTAACCTACCTGTTACGACAGGACCATACAAACTTAGACGATTATCCTGTGCCTACAATATATAGACTAGATCTAAGCCAGGATCAGTGTCTGTGACATAATCTGGAAACTGGTCCGAGACCGCAGACCACAATCCCTTGTGCTTGACGGCACAGGCGTTTGACACCATGTGGTTTCTGATATAAGCTACTTGGGATATCTGATAGGGCCTTAATTGTCCTCAAATATATCAGGTAGGCACTCAAAGTTTTAGGCGTAAAAACCTTTCTCTTAAACACTAAGTACCTAATATTTTAGCTTAGTTAAAGGTCCATCAGCTCCAAGTGATAGCGACAAGAGCGTGATATAGAACTTTACTTACTACTTATGACAAATATAGGCTCGTATTTATAAAGCGATCTCAAGATTGAGATCAATATTAAGTATGGATTTGACAGGTCGTTTTGTACTGAAATGACATTTCTGATACGAACTCAAACTCGCTGTCACACTTGAGAGCTGTTTATAAATACGGGCCATAAACATTTCATTGATAGAAAAGCGGCGTAGCGGTGTAACGCGGCACTGCGCCAAAGAAATTATGATTTAGTTTTTATGGTTATTCCATCTCGGCTTTTTGAAAACCGGTATTTCAGACGTCACGGGCCTAAGCCAAGTGGACTTCCTCTTGATCATTTGGTGTGGTTATCATTGATATCAGCTTATGTTGTCCCACTCCTGGGCAAAGGCCTCCCCATCCTTCTTCTACCTCTCAAGATAGAATACGAATAGAAAAATAAGTATGCAACGAGCTTTTTAGCTCATAGCGGCCGTTCTCTAAGCAAAAATAAAAAAAGCCGAAGAGAACCCGGTTAAAAGCAAACTTAGTTCACGTCCTTATAAAGAACTCTTATGAGAAAAACTTATGAGAATTCTACTTTTTATAAAACGAACCATAAAGTACGTTGCACATTGGGTACTTAGTTTAAATTAGGCGCCTAGTTTCAGACGCTCCTTAATTTACTACTTTTAATATTCACCAACTTATGCAGTTCCTCCGAACTTTCCACCTGTATTAAGTTTAAGTTTAAGCTCGTGTATGTATAAAATTTGTTTAACAAAACACTTTGGTGCATGCAGAATTTTGCAATTAGGCTAATTAAGTTCGTGTGTCTTTCCTGAGCTCCTGGGGACGTATTTTCTTTAACACTGCAGCTTGCAAGCACCTTGCAAGTATGTGTATTACTAATTACGTGTATCGGATTTCATGAGTTTTTGTTATAATTATCAGTCTTGGACTTAACACAAGTGGAGCTCATAACTTAAAACTTTAACCAACAAACATAATGTACCTACAACACACTTTATTTCACACTGAGGAAGACATGAAATACTATGTAGGTACCTAACTATTATTTGTGACTGCCTGCGTGGTCTAGTGATTTGAGCCATGTGGTCATGACGGAGATCCCGGGTTCGATTCCCGGCGGGGAACAACGACTTTGTGTGGTTGTTTCTAGTTTAGTTAGGACATTTTAGACTGATCACCTGATTTTCCGAAAAGTAAGATGATTCATGCTGTCGGATGGGCATGTAAATAGTCGGCCCTGCGCCTGATTTCTCTCTAGTCGTGTTAGTCAATCTCATATCACATCACAATAAGAAATTGAAGGAATAGAGGGTGTACCTACTTTTGTGTTGCGCAAACACTTAGGCACTAAAATCTGGTCCCGCGCAGTTGGCTGTTCTTTGGGAGATCGGCCGCCATCACTGAAAATCGGTTGGGAGGACTATTATTATTTGTGATGGATGGCTAAGTGACTTACTGCACCGTAACCAAAGTCTACATATGCTACGCCGTAGCAAAAGTCTACAAAAAAACGCGTGACCTTTTTTCGACCATAAACTAATGGTATGGTGAGACAAAACCTTGAGTCCCGCACATGTCACGCCCACTTACACTGGCATATTTCATTCTTATTGCCATGTCACATCCAAAATTACCCAAAATTACCCCATTTAAACGGGTTAATGGGGCCTTTTAATTTGTTATTCCACGCTCCTGCAAATATGAGAAAGATACGTCAAGATACGAATGCAAGTTTTATTTTTTGAAGTGATAAAGAACATAGTTTTTGCATCAGTAAAGATAACTTTGATCGCAGAATACATGGTACTTTAGGCTCGTATTTATAAAGCGATCTCAAGATTGAGAGCAATATTGAGTGCGGATTTGACAGGTAATTTTGTACTGGAATGACATTTCTGATACGAAATCAAACTCGCTGTCACTCTTGAGAGCTGTTTATAAATACGAGCCTTAGGGTAGCAACACACCCGCGGAACGTTCCGCAAAGTGTTTTCTAAATATAATTTCCTAGAATTGATTAGATTTTCCATACAAAATGACCACCTTGATCAGACGGTATGAGGAAGCTAAAAGGTTTTTTTACTTACTGAAAGAATTTTTACGTGAAAGTTTTCAGTTTCATTGACTGAGCTTCCTGGAAGCTGTCCTTTACACCCTGTATATTTTTGAACCAAAACTTTTAA
The DNA here is from genome assembly GCA_029255725.1 of Scrobipalpa atriplicella. Classification (NCBI taxonomy): domain Eukaryota; kingdom Metazoa; phylum Arthropoda; class Insecta; order Lepidoptera; family Gelechiidae; genus Scrobipalpa; species Scrobipalpa atriplicella. The sequence continues at coordinate 15,515 of JARACY010001631.1, read as the reverse complement.
CACTTTTGAACAACAACTACAAATACAAGAATTCAAAGCTCTACACACTACACGTACTGAATAATTGAATATAAAGTATTCATGTCTATCCAGTTTTATAATACTTCAGAAATCGAATATGTTCTGTCGTCACATAACACTGTCGGATCCCATTTTAGAATATCTCGCAGGACTGAATGAATAAAAGTCTCGTTTCATATAGACTGATATTTTTGCTGCTGGTTCAGGCTCCAATGTAAGTAGGTAGTAGGTACTTGTTACTGGCAAAACCAGCAGAACTTTCTTTTGACTATCATTTTTTCAGCTAAAAGATAAAAAAGTATAAAAGTACGGTCATCCCTTTCTAACAGTAGCTCCAGATCCAAATAGTATTTTCATAATAAGTTGTGAACATGTTTTTCTTTTTTTTGAATTTTATTCCGAATAGCTTTATAATTTTTATTTGGATTAACCTTTTTTTATTTGAACCCAAAGTTCCTAATTCAACAAAATTCCAAAAAAGGGCTGAGCATGTAAATATATAGGTAGAAACCAAAAATTTCGCACAGGAGGGATTCGAACTTCGGTGAATGCCATTGATCTAACTACTGAGCTACCGTGCCTTTCGAAACACATGAAATCTTTTTGAAACATTAATACTTTAAATTAAAATTTAAAAGATTAGAAGATTATTTTCTTACTAATAACTATCGAGGTGTCCCCTCACTACAAAGTGGGAAATACCAGCTAATATTATAATGAAATGAAAAAGATAACTGGTTGTAAAATATTCTAAAAAGCTCGTTTATATGAAAATGTGTTGCACTTACAGTCATATCATGACAACCCCCAGCCATTAGACTGAATATTGGCAACATTTAGTGCACTTTTGCTTCAGTAAATATAAATAATATCTAAATATTATGCAAATTATAAAAACCTGTCACTGACCTCTTAAGTAGAATGTGCACCACGTAGTAAACTATTTATTTTTAGGGTTCATGCCGCATAATACGCTATACCTAGTAAAACATTATGTGGTAGGACTTTGTACAAAACCAGCGTAGAAAGAACTATCTAAGATGCCTATTTCTGCCGCCAAGTTTCTGTTTTGCGGTCTAAAAGGCATGGGAGAGATATCGGATTCAATAGCACATAAGACAATGCACTATAAGAACGAGTCGTTCTTTGTACGGAGAGTCCAATAAGTCATGAATAATACTGACAGGGAAGAATCTATTCGTAAAACTGAACAACAGGGAAGAATCTATTCGTAAAAATAAATTAGGCGAATCGAATAGCAGCCTTTTAGAAGTATTTCAAGTATTTTAAAAATCAAACAACGTTGCTTTCAAACCCTAGAAATTTACAGAAAAAAAATGTATGCGTAAAAACCGCATGATTTATTATCCACTTTCATTCGTTGTGATTTACGGTGGCGCTGGGCGAATATTAAAGATTCGTATTGATATATTATTCCTTTATCCCCATTCTCCCTTTGCTGCCAGTATTTACGGGACTTTCTCTACCGTCATAACTTTCATCGGCCTTTTTACGGCGGGACTTGTAAAAACAGCCGCAGACTTTCATATGGAATAAATAATGCTCCCCTCTTTTTGTGCGCCCTCGGTTAATATTTGCGGTCGCGCTTTTTTATTGCATTTTAATCGTATGTCGTTTTATAGATGTCCATTCGTGTGATAACATTTTGATACTAAATATAATTCAAGTCGATTTTGAGGTACGTATTTTAGGGTATTTCGGAAAATATGGTAACATTATAAATTTAAAATATGCTTTTATTTATAAGTAACTTTCTCTAATGTTTAGTATGCTCTTGTTGGTTAAGTACATGGAGTAAAATATAATATCCTTCATTATATTGCAGTCAGCCCGGATGGTGTAGTGGATAGGGCCGCGGCCTTCTATGCAGGAGGTCGTGGTTCGAATCCCACCACGTACCAATGTGTTTTTCGGTTTTCGAATTTCATATGTACGTTTATTCGGCGCTTTTACGGTGAAGGAAAACATCGTGAGGAAACCTGCACACACCTACGAAGAAATTCAAAGGTTGTGTAACCTAATCTAGAATTGAGTCTGGGTTGCGGGGGTCAGATGGCAGTCGCTCTGTGTAAAAACCAGTACCCTCGTTCAATCCCCTAGATTAGGTAGCCGACCCCGTGAGATACGGGAAAAAGGCTAGGAAGATGATTGTATTGCTGTAGTGACAAATTGTCAGCCTATCTCTTAAATTACAATAAACTAAAACCTCCAAATTCCTTATCTGTTTTTTTTTACAGCATACCGGGGAGGAGATGCAGCAGCAAGCATACATACATTCTATGTTTTTCTATCGCTCCCAATCCAGCATGGAAGACAAAATATGTATGTTTATTTATACAAAGTGTCACAACTGGGATTATAGTGTCCGCTGAACTCTAAATAAAGTTTAGTGGCTCTAAAACTTCCTTGCCGGCTAAATAAGTAGGTATTTTAGCGAAGTTATGATTTGTCGGTCCCCGAAGAATAGGTCTGAATAAATTTTATTAAATCCAGAGCAGTTTTACGAGGAGCAACGTCAGCTCTCAGCAGCCCTCACCGGATAACGTGGGGATTTCAACCGACTCCACGAAAGTTAAGAGAGGTAATGAATGCTAAATAGAAAGAAACATAATGTTTTTGTTTGAATCTGTTTCTTGTTCAAATCTTCACAAATTTAATGTAAATGCCTGAGTTGACACGCTCAGAAGAAGTATTTTAATTATTTATTTTTATACTTTAAATAAATGGAAACATTAAAAACCAGATATTTACAAAACTACACACATTTGCGAATGCCATAAGTATTTTACCAGTTTTACTATAGGTATAGCTGGAAAAGTCAGTCGGGGAATATTTTTTAATGAATGACATTGGAGCGTTGTCCCTTACCGGATACCGTGGGGTTTTTAATATAATAAGTCAGTGCTTACTCAAATATTCCCAAGAGGATGAGAAAAAGGTTGATTTAACCATTTTCCGGAAGATGCTGCAGAACACTTGTCTTATCTCCAAATTATTAATATTTTGTTTGCCTTTCAAGCACAGCGAGTAGCTAGAGCATACATACATATTATCACGCCTGTATCCCTAATGGGGTAGGCAGAGCGTCAACGACCCAAACAAAGATCGTTCCGCCACGTCTGACAAGTTTTGAGAGTAATTTAAGATAGATCTGTATATTGCTGTAGTGACAGGTTGTCAGCCCATCGCCTAAATTACAATATACTGAAACTCTCGAATCCCTTAGCTGGTTTTTACAACATGCCCGGGACGAGATGCAGCTGGGACATTCTATGTTTTTTCTATCGCTCCCAGTCCAGCATGGGAGTACTAGCTAGAGCATTAGGTATTATTTCCCAAAAGGGGGATACTTTTGTCCAGTTGTGGACTTTACTGTGGCTGATATAATCATTATACTTATTTCTTCTAGATTTCCATGCTGTACTGGGAGTGATAGTTAAACATAGAATGTGCCAACTGCATCTCCTCCCGGGCATGCTGTAAAAATCAGCTAAGGGATATGAGGGTTTCACTATTGTATTTAGGCAATGGGCTGACATGACAACCTGTCACTATAGCAATATACAGATCTATCTGGAATAAACCTCAAAACTTATCAGACGTGGCGAAACGACCTTTGTTTAGGTAATTTACGCTCTGCCTACCCCATTAGGGATAAAGGCGTGATTATATGTATGCATGTATGTATGTATAATCATTATCTGTGAAGTTATGACATTCAAGCCATGTGAACACAAGATTCCAACACGTTAAGCTCTACGATAGTAATCTTGTCCAAAAAAAAGTCGACTAATTTCAAACACCGAGCCGTACACGAGGTTCGCCACCCGGCGCCTGATTCGGGCGCACCGCAATCCGCCTCAAACTCGCATTCCTGCGTATTTTTGCAGCATTATTTTTAAATTACCAGCACCGGCTTGATGGCGATTTTATTTCCTGCCGTCGGTGCAGGAAATGAGGAAAAACAAGACACCGCGGATGGAAATTTGGATATAGCGCTCTTTGTGCTGGATTTTTTCCGCTTACATTTCGCTCCTTGATTGCTGTTCTAGATCCGCAAACAAAGCTTTGTACGCGTCATTTGCGGAAACTTACAACATGAGCCGGGTGTTTTCTTTGAAATACGAATGTGGAACTTTTGTTGAGGAAATTTTAAGTTACCATTAGTAATAAAATAAGATCTCTAGTAGCATAAGTACACGTTTGAACTTGTCAGTATACTTAAGTTATAAATTGTTCAATCATTTTGAGAATTAAGTAACAGTGTAGTAAAATAACACCAAAATCATCATAAATTCTTGAGCAAACAAAGCAATTCGTTAAAACTTAAAAAGTATTTCAAAATTTTAAATTTCGAATGTGTAACTGTCGCGGAGAAAATTCAAAGATTTGTGCCGTCAATAAATTCCCAGTACGAAAGCGTCGGTGTAGTCATAAAAGTAGAAAGTTCCATCCTTCGTCGCCAGGAGACATAATTGGTGGCAAAACTTGGAGCTGACGGTATCAGTTACAGCTCTTTGAAAACACCAAGTTTTTACTAAGATATTGATAAAGATACTAGTTTTAAACTGCACATTGTTGGTGGAACTTTCGCGACGTAGTTATAACTTCTCAGACCTTAGGTGTGATATCGTATCTTCAATGATATAAAATGTCTGTCTGTTTTTATGTAAGTAGCCAGTCATATATCCGACTGCAGGGCAAAAGCCTCTCTTTCATCACTCTATGCGTTTAAAAGGTATGCCTTTAAGTTTTCTCTTCACCTTTTACGAGATAATAATTCCAGTCATTAAAAAATCAAAAAAGTAGCTCATGATACCTCTAGACCCTATAAATCAAGCTGTAGTTAGCTGTTATCAAAGAAAAATGACCTAAAACATTTTAATTTGTAAAATATTCATTAATAATTATTTCATCTTTTTTATATTTATATGATGAGCCAAATATTTAAACCATTTAAACCATTTATTTTGCCACACAAAAGTTACAATTTTACATTTATTTTTGTTACAATTTTAACTTATTAGCTATTCTAAAGGTAGGTTAGGTACACATTATTTTTAATGTTAGTATAGGTACTAAAAGATATGATCACCTAAATACAAAGTTTTAGTTACAGACAATTATGAGCAGATGGAATTATAAAAATTATAAATGTGTGGCGAGGGGCAAGGCTCAGTGTACGCTGGCAACTAGGGTTGCGCAGCACTGGTTTTCAGCTTGTCCCTCTCACATGAGAGAAAAATTAGTATGACTGGCATACCTACCTACCTACGTGTTTCCGAATATGACATTTTTAAGTAAGCTTAGATAATATATTATATTTTTCTATGTCATATTCTATCTGTACAAAATATCAAAATCCATTCGGTCGTTTCAAAATAAGATACCTACACAATATTTTACATTTGTGAGGATCTGAGGATGAATAATATGAACATAAAACAGTCTTTATAACTAACACGATGGAGCATTCCCTAAGACAATACAAAAAGGTTATCTACCCCTATTAAGCTGATCTTTCACAAGTCGGAAGACGGCAAAAGAACAAGGAATTTCCTGATTCCCAAGAATAGCCGAATGCTTAGTCATCAACCTTCGTAATAACCACGATTGTGATCTTTTCATTTTCTGTCAGCCATGAGAAATTCTCCCCCGATGGAGTTATAATGAAGACGAAATTGGCGTCGAGTCTATTATAACACGACCTAACTGAGACACGTCCTTACGTTCTAAAATTTTTCGTCTTGAGCAAACAAAAAGGGACGGTAGTAGGTATAAACGACTTATTTTAATCCTGTCAGTACAAGAATATATGGATGAGTCGTAATGTCAATGGGTATCGCCATTTAAAGTTGTCACCTACATAGTTTCAAATTTTTTAATTAATACATGTCTAACTATGTATAAGTCGATTGCAAATTAAAGAGAAAAATTCTACTCCCTCTGACAAGATCAAAAATAAGTCCGTCTTTCATTCCTTTCATTGATCATGACAGAAAATAACAGGAATTGGTATCGATTCATAAGCGCACGAAATCACAAAATCTTGAATAGAATTGTCACTAATTGTCATTGTTTATCCATGAGAGAACAGAACGGCAACACTTTTGGTTAATATTTAGTTAAGTCATTCTCTCCACGAATCGATAGCATTGACTTATTTTACTTAAGTCGTGTACGTGTCCGAATCGCGCCCATTATATTATTTCTGATTACTCCATTGTCTTTTGATTTTGATTAGACGAACCACTGCTTTGAATTCGTTAAGTCGAAACAAATTATTTCGGATTAACGGGATTTTCCTTCGGGATAGAGTTTAATTTGTTTTATTTGTGGACTAATCCTGTCTGGATGATTAAAGATTCTTGTCTAGAAAGAGGTACTGGCTTTATCTGGATCTTCGGTTTGTACCACAGATCTTAGTTTGCGCTAATTTATTTGTACGTACATTATATAGATAAATGCTTTATGGATAACAAGTACGCAATCATCTGTAATAACCATCAAAACTTGTCAAACGTGGCGAAACGACCTTTGTTTAGGTCGTTTTTGCTCTGCCTACCCCATTAGGGATAAAGGCGTGATTATATGTATGTATATCTAATAATTATTATCGTTGTATTTTACGTACGTGCCTACAATGTTTGACCCACCACTGATCTCACGCACACCGCTCAGTGACCTTTCAGAAGTACATACAGGTTAATGAGAAATTATTATGCTCTTGTCGTAGAGGACACGTGGACTCTAGGAGGACAATGTCACTGTTTAACCTGGTGACCTATGTGTAGTACATTCCAGATTATATCCAGTTTCACACATTGGACATGTTCTAGTTCCCTCACTGTTTTTCTAATTTTCTCTACGAGTTAGTTAAATTACCATATAAGCTATAATTGTTGGTGAATTCTACGCTAGCATATTACCAATTATACGTTATTTAATACAAGCATTTTCAAATTTATTGGTCTTAGTGAATTTGAAAATAACACTAAGTTAGCCTTATAGGGTTGGCAAAGCGACCTTTGCCATGTCTGACTTTTTAAGGTAATTTCACAAATATAAATAACTAGCTTTCCGCCCCGCGGTTTCACCCGCAGCTAAGAGTTTTCCCGTGGGATTGAGTTCCCGCGCTGTTCCTACCTTTAAAATTGACGGAATTTCAATACAAACTTCCATCCCCTATTTTACCCCCTTAGGGGTGGAAAATACAAAAACGCTGAAACACGTGTTCATTATTTTTTAAACTTTACCCCAAAAACAAAATTGGAAGATCCTGCCATCAAAATTGACAGAATTTCCATACAAACTTCCATCCCCTATTTAACCCTCTTAGGGGTGAAAAATACAAAAATGCTGAAACACGTATAAATTATTTTTTAATCATTAGCCTAAATACAAAATTTGAAGATCCTACCTTCAAAATTGACGGACTTTCATACAAACTTCAACCCCCCTTTTTACCCGTTTAGGGAGGGAAAATCCGCAAATCCTTTCTTAGTGGGAGGTTACGTTATAGAATAAACTTGCTCTCTAAGTTTCACGATTCTAGCTTTAGTAGTTTAGGTTCTGCGTTGATGAATCAGTCAGTCAGTCAGTCAGTAAGGACAAACGATTTTATAAGTTTAGATTGTAGCTGGAGTGACAGATTTTCAGCTCAATATCTAAATTTCTCTACATATTGCTGCATCACTTTCTTCTACTTATAGGTAGTAAATTTTTTAGAAAGCACAAAACAGTTGCTAGGTTATATCTTAACTATAATATTTTATTGCCTGGGAGCAATTAATTATACTCTATGTTATTCAGTACCAAACTGAAACCTTAACCTAAAATTAGTCTCAAGAGCGCACTCATAATGATTGTTCCAATAAATCACAGAAATTACCCTTTATTACATCTTACATCACTTTAATTGAGGCAAAGTACGCAAGGAAGAAATTTCTGGCAGTTTCGCTACTATAGAGATAGTTTTATACACTTATATTATAATATGAAAGAAAGAAAATCATACATTATAAATTATTTTCTTTCCTTCATATTTTATATGAAATTGAATTGCATATGTGAGTGCTAAAATATCCCAAAAATTTATTATGTGTATCAAAGCTTTATGAGTCTTATTCTTAAACTGTGAACTAAGAATTCATGATTAAAAAAATAAAGACTTACCATCAAAAAAGAGCAAGATGTATTTAGTTTGCTTGAGCCTTTTTTTTTTTGAGGTTTTTACATTAATGATTCAGCCTATACTACACGACGTTTCAAAATTAGTTTAGTCATGATCATGTTACATCTCTTGTATAATTTAATAACTTTAATAATTTTACTTTAATAATTTCATAATTCAAAATATCGTTTAGATGCAACTCGCTCGTCAATTTTCATTAAACACGATAATATACGACACAAGCGAACAAATGAGCGCAAAATTACATTAATTACGTATAATCACGCGCTATGTAACAGAAAGTGCTATAAGAGTGTTATATCGGTGTTATATGGGTGTTATATGAGCGCCCCAATTAGGTACGTAGCATCTGCGAGGGCCTTCAACATTGTACGGAACGGCCTGCGTTTGTATAACGACTTTACTGAATGTGCAGTAACTTTCATGAGATGATTTTCATTGCGAAATTGTTTACGTGTGTAGGTACTGGTAGGTACTTACTTACCCATGTATAGAGTTTTAAATATTATGAAGCTAAGTTTATCGTAATAACTATTTACATAAAGAGGCGCTGAAAGTAAGAATGGTGTAACCCTCAATTTTCAAAAATCTGCTAATATGGTGCAAATTTTCCGTAAGTGTGACCTTCAATATTAGCGTAATTACAGAAATATTGAAGGTTACACCACTTTTGCTCTTATATTTTTTTCTTAGTCAAAGACTTGCAAAATGTTTCTGTATCAAAAGGATAAAAAACAGACATACTTAAGCCCATTTAACTACAAAACATTATCATAAATATTTGTTTTAGCATATGAGTGGTATTTTTAAAAAACATATTTCAATTTTTTATAAACTTTTATATCAACAATACTTTCAATCCATCAGTTAGATGACAAAAATTGGCTTTACAGTACCATAATCTCATAAAACATTGGACCAGTACACAAATTACTTTATCGGAAACAGATTAGTGTCCAATAATCGGATTTTCGAATGATACCTAGAGCGTAGCTGTATATTTTAAGGTTCTATTGGTTCCAAATGAAAATGCAAATAACAAAACCACATTGTGATGGTATTGCAATATTTGTATAGTAAAATTATTAAGTTTTTTTTTTGAATGACCGTTATTTAATTGAAACTCAATTTTGCTGCTTAAAACTAGACGTAGGGTGTAAGGGACAGCTTTTTATAAAATTATAGAGGTTGCTCAGTCATCAAATCTAAGGCTCGTATTTATAAAGCGATCACAAGGTTGAGAGCAATATTAAGTATGGATTTGACGGATCGTTTTGTACTGAAATGACATTTCTGATACGGACTCAAACTCGCTATCACTTTTGAGAGCTGATTATAAATACGCGCCTAAACAACTTTCACAAGGAAATCTTTTAAGGAATGATAAAAAAGACTGATCAGAGTCATTTTGTATAGTGTTCCTTTTTTATTGACTGCAACAATTTCCTTATTTATTTTTCATATTCAACAACATCTATCAGTTTATAGGAAGCTGTACTTTACATCCATTTCATGAATAAATTAGTAAAGATTGATGTATCTACACACGAATGTATAAGTCTGCACATACACATACATAGGTAGTACGTTATATATTTTCAATAACCAAAGGCTCCAGCAACGTTTGCGTAACAGTTCCATAGTCGTAAATTAGCTGAAGGCAATAACCTTCGGACGCATTCGGCCCTCGGTCCATTACATGAAGTCTATACCGGCTGAGCCCATATGTCGTCGGCACTGCTGCTTAACATCCGGACATGCATATCTTAATAGTTTAGGGTAGAACAGAAGGAGGCGTACCTATTATCGTAGACGCATAAAAATATTCCCTCCATGCTGGGAGCGTTAGAAAAACATAAAATAGAATGTTCCAGCTGCATCTCCTCCCAGGCATGCTGTAAAACCAGATGAGGGATTCGAGGGATTTAGTACATTGTAATTTAGGCGATTATGGGCTGACAACCTGTCACTATGGTACAGATCTATCTTAAACAACCCTCAAAACTTGTCAGACGTGGCAGAACGACCTTTGTTGGGGTCGTTGACGCTCTGCCTACCCCATTAGGGATACAGACGTGGTAGTACGTATGTACGACGCATAAAAAAATCATCATCATATAAAACGTGTTTAAATACCTACTTACCTTACAGCTTACTTATCTTACATTGCAAAAGCTGGAATCCAATATAAGATATTTTGTAGTACTTTCCGTAACTAATGAAAACGTCCAATTACACTCGCTGTTTGTAATTTCATTAAGGGTGTCATGTAGAGCTGTAATTTCGTTAAATAATTGTTGCCATACACTTCGTTCGCGTTTATTAAAGCCCATAGATTTCAGAGAGCGCCCGGGCGGAATTACACGGACATTATCTTTAAATTATTGCAGCTAATATGTCGGTAAGGTAGTCTGGGATGTAGCTCACCGTTTCAGTTTTATTGAACATTCTGAAGCGTACTTTCAGCCGGGCTATTTTTGACGAAGGTATACGTCAGATTGCCTTACTCAGAATGTTTAATAACGTATAATATTGGTAGATGCGACCAGAAACGACTAGGATTTATGCAAAGTTCTAGGTATAGTCAATGGGCGCTTTTCCATTAGACGGCACGGCACCGGCACGGCAACGGCACGGTAACGATCACGTGACTATACCTATGGGAATCGATGACATGCCGTGCCGGTGCCGTGCCGGCAAGTGGAAAAGCGTGTCATATAATTTCATTGATTTTCATACATTATCTCATTCACGATACCGTCGACGGTACCGTGCCGTCGCCGTTGCCGGTGCCGTGCCGTCTAGTGGAAAAGCGCCCAATCGGTTTTGAGATCAGAAAAATAAGTAATACAGCAGATCAAATAGAGATTCAACGAAAGATCAATAGTTCTAAGAACCAGGTAATTGAAATATATATTATTCTTCTTACTGAACCTTTTGTCATCCAAATTAGACGAAAGTAAGTATTACTTAACATTTGGTATACATTTCATAAATGACAATATGCTGAATTTTTTGCATTCCTCTGCCAGCTAACATTAAAGAAATAGTCGGTAAGTTTTATGATTTTTATCGCTCCCAGACCCTTACATAAACGTTCGTCTATTTTACTTTTGAATCACAATGATATATTTTTTCTTATGTCATGCTATAATAACTAAAACGGAGCTAGCTTGGAGCTAGAGATAAAATAATAGAACCAGTTTCTTGGTAATGAAAACACAGTCGCGGGCACAAGCTCGCATTGTACAGGGTGTTAATTTAATTGCGGACCACAGCTTAGAGGGTGTTTCAGTAACGTAAAAGGAGCCTATAAATTTTTTTAAAAAAATTAACTCAAAAAACAAAAAAAAAACATAAGTCGGTAGGTATTTGTAAACTATTTTCCAGACCTGCGTCTAGCTTTCGCGCTACCTATAACCAATCCAGCGCGACGCGCGATTCGCATCAACCAGTGATAGCGCGAGATCTAGACGCAGCTCTTGGAATCATAATAAATACAGACTTTTGTTTTTTATTTTATTTTTTGAGTTGTTTTTTTTTTTATATTTGTTAAGGGCTCCTTTAACGTTACTGAAACACCCCCTAAGCTATGGCACGCAATTAAATTAACACCCTGTATATTTCGGGGGATAGAAATCTGTCTCCTAAGAAACTCGTGTAACATGATTAGAATGTAATTAACCGAATAAACGGCACCGTACATCTTGATTACGACTGACAAATTAAGGTCGAGGCATGTCTCACATTATTTGTCATTAAGCGGTTTCTTGTTTTATCTGGGTGTTTTTCTGAGATAAGAACGCAGATTTTGCAGCTTCTTATTCCTAGATTTGTTGGATCTCTCATTGCCTTAGGAGAGTGTGAGAGATAGATCTTCTATCAATATTTTAGTTGATAATGTGCGCAGGCCCTTAGACAAAGAGATGTTTGTGGTTTAACATAAAAACTTCGATACAAACTATTAAAAGCAAATACAGTTTCTGCGCTTAGCTTAACTTAAGCCTAAATACCACTAATCCAAATAAGGAACATCTCGAAATAGAATCTAAATGCGGTTTGCGGTTAGCTCCAGATCTACAACAATTTCCTAGCAATTGTGTTTGCCTAGGCAGTTTTGGTCTGGGTTTCTCGCGTTCGGAATTCACTACGTTGTACCTAAATTGTTAACTTAATTTTAGAATTTTTTCATTTGGACATTATTCTTTAAATCTAGGACGGAGAAAAAGCAGCCTTAGAACTTAATGAAAATGGTTGGAAATCAGATATGGGCGGGGCATGCGCGCTAGGATGATATGGGCAGACGTTCATAATTATTTTGACGTGAGTTACATACCAAACATAGCAATGAAAGGTACGACAGTGTCATAAAAAAGTGACTCCCGCATTCATAGCTTGCATACATTGCTCGTTTATGAAATAGATAGTCACCTTTGATTATGGGTACACATGTGGGTGTGCAGCAGTGCATACGTATGATTTGTTCGGTTTGAAATCACTCGATGGTGTGGCATTTTAAATTATAAATGTAGGTATGAGTAAGCTTCAATCTTTAAAGCGCAGATGCATCCGATGTATGTTGTGTTGGCGCGGTATCGGCGACACCGGTTTCTATACAAAAATTAACGCCAATTCTAACACCATTTATTATGTTCTGTGGCAGCAGCCATCTAAGAACGAACACGTTTCAAAGATTAGCGCTAGAATCCTTACGGCTTACTAGTAGCTCTACACAAAATGACTTGTAATCCTAAACTGACCGTTATTATAGGGTCCAATTTAAGTCGGTCAGGATAGTAAGGCTTCCCATTACCAATTAGTAAAGATTATGGTCGTGAAGTTTAATTATTATTGGAACAAATTACCGATCTCGACACTTCGAAGGATTTGTAAGGACTTCGGTTCGTGAACTTCCCTTTGTATAATAGTAATTAAATTTTAGAAAGTGAAACCAAATATTTTGTTCTTATTATGTAGGAAATAAATTACAATTTTGGTATCCAAGCGAATGGACGCCACACCGTGTCACAGTGCAGTAAGTTTGTTATTGTTTAAATGTTATAATTAAATGATGGAATCATTTTACTTTGACACGAAGTTGACACAGAAAAAATGCAAAAAGGAAAAAAGAATTTTAATTTTTATTAATTTAATTTTAGAAACTTTCTTTAAAACTATGGATTTACATTCCAGGTTTTGGTAAAAAAAAAGTCCAACTTAACGAGTTTAACGACTATACATGCATTGCATAGCTAATAGGATACTTTAGGCATTTAGTAAATGCCCGAGTGTTATCATAATTTAGGCACCCGTTTACGTGATGCCTACCTTTCGTTTCGTCTGAAATTTAGGCAAATCCGAAGCAAACCTTCGGATTGGCAGGACGAGGACATGATCCGACTTCAAAATTACGCCCTTCGCTAGAGATGACGACAAAATTATTTTGACGTACATTACTCTGACAATTTAGATTTATTGACAGCATTATGAACTGATTGAATTTGGGGTATTTAGCTGTCGTCGAAGATGGCGCCCCATGCTGATGAGGATTATGAAAACATCAATTAGATTTTATGAAATAATATTATAAATAATTTGATTGCTTGTCAAATTAGTTGTAAAAACAAATAGAGTATTTTTTTATAGGAAGCATCTATTAAACACATAAAAAAATTTAAATAAGGTACCATCTTTTACGTAAAATTATGCTTTAGGTAAGTAATATTTTCATCCTCTTCACCCTTTTCCTCTTTCTTTTCTTGTTTACGTAATATCTAAAAAAAGTACCAAACATCAAACCTCAGCTCAGAATCCACCAGCAAGGTTATCCTACCGTGGTATGAATTCAGTCCATAACGGCAATGTATTACCACTAGTTGCATAATCATATTTTGTCGCCACAGAAGCTCTATAAGATCAAATCCTCGTGAGTCTGGCGTTAATACGCGCGTTAATTGGACGCCTTCGCAGATATAGGACTGAGGCCATCTATTTGATTACTGTTTAAAATTGCTTTCGAAGTACGGATGTAAATAGGTATCTACCTGCTGCCATGGGTGAACTAAGAGCCATAAAAATATACGGGGTGTAAGGGACAGCTTTCCGTAAACTCATAACGGTTGCTCAGCTAACGAAACTGAACAACTTTTTTATGAAATTATTCGGAAGACCAAAATCTGATCGAGACGGTCATTTTGTATTGAAATTGCTTTCATTTTCTGAAAGAATTTCGTGGTGAAAGTTGTTCTTCGAGGATTTTATAACTCAACTAAAAATAATGCCAACTTTAAAGTAACTAGCTGTGTGTGAGCCCAACTTGCACACAATTTCAAAATTCATCGAACTTAAAGTAAAAGCAGAGATTAAGGTGGGGTGAATCCCCTTTATCCTTTACCTTGTTAGAATAAACGAACGCTGACTGGGTGAAAACGCTCAATCAGTAAGCGCGGGGTTAAGATCCCTGAATGCCTACGATGTCAGAAGAGATATATAAGGGAATTGTCTGAAGCGATAAAAAAACATAGAATTTTCCAGCTGCTTTCTCCTCTCGGGAATGCTGTAAAAACCAGCAATGATATTCAAAGTCACGCAATATATTGTAATTTAGGCGATAGGCTGCCACCTGACAAAGAAAAGGGCTTGACTTATGAGTGACTTTATGTATGATTTCAATGTTGTAGCTCTTATATTTTAGTCTTAAACTTTTCACATACTTTTACCTCGCCATGAATTTAGTTTCAACTAGGTGAATAAATGCTACCTGCTTTTGAGCCAGTTACAGAATTCAGATATTTCAAAAGATCTTCAACAAATCCAACAGAAATGGCACAGTAAGCAATGTCGGTTATCATCACTCTTGATCCGCTCAACACCGTTGCCGGCATGGATGTGAGAAAGATTGATTGTTCGCACACCGACTATTTGTTATAGAGGTAACCGACTGACGGCTACGTGGGTTTAGCATAGAATAATGGCTGGTTAAAAAAAAGTTATGGATTTAAAAGAGTGAATACAATTTTTATGTTTGAGTTACTCATATAACGGGCAACATCATCATCATCTCTCTAGCCTTTTCCGGAATTTTTCGGAGTCGTGTACCTGTTCTAGAGGATTGAACTAATATACTGGTATTTACACAAAACGACTGCCATTTGACCTCCGTAAACCAGAC
This sequence comes from Scrobipalpa atriplicella, assembly GCA_029255725.1. NCBI lineage: Eukaryota > Metazoa > Arthropoda > Insecta > Lepidoptera > Gelechiidae > Scrobipalpa > Scrobipalpa atriplicella. The sequence continues at coordinate 108 of JARACY010001631.1, read as the reverse complement.
CCAAATCCTAGATTAGGTTTTGCCAGTTTAGTGGCCAACAGGTGGTTTAACAATCTTGATACCACGATTAAATAGGGTTGTTTTTTTGTTCAGTCCGTGTGTAGGTTA
>JARACY010001630.1:0-54719 GCA_029255725.1 Scrobipalpa atriplicella | reverse complement strand
GTTCACAAGTTTCTCGATTCGAGAAATCGGGTGGGTGATATGAAATTTGGACATTGAAAAACACATTGGCACGTGGTGAGATTTGAACCACGACAGTAGGCACCGGCCCTGGTCCGGCTACCTTGTTTTCTACTACACGATCGAGAGCCGTGAAATGTTGGGTAGGTAAACAACGTCCCGCACAGCGTATTTGGCACAATCTGCCTGCACCGGGCTAGGTCTCCCAGTCGGGCACAGAGATGACAGCATCTCTCAAGCTCGCAATTTTTTTTAGGAGTTGCCGCACTCAAAAATTACAACTGTGGGGCTCAAGGTTCAGCTTATAGGGCGTTGTCTTGGGATGGCCTTATCGGAGAGAATCTATCCGGCACGTGCCGCAAAGTGGGTAGCAAAGGAAGAACCTTCGCTGGGGGAGCGCACGCGCAGTTGCTGGAAGAGTTTGTTTTGATTGCGACTCTACACGTGCTGGCAGCATTGATAGCAGGGAGTGATTGGGTCATCGCCGTCGGTGAGGACATGCCTAGGTCTGCGTTCGAAACGGCTTGGTCTGGTTCTAAGTATGTCAATCCGCCCAGGTGAGGCAGACCTTGTCTGAGAAAGCACCAAGACGGCAGCCCATGCGCGCGGCAAGCCCTACCAGTCAAAACAAATAAATCATTCCGGTATCGCCTAAAATATTTAAATAGCATCCAACATTGACCTATTTATTGTGAAAAAAATTCCAAGGAGAGAATATTTATGACTTATTTTCTCCTTCACTCACACTAAATTCTTTCTTACATGTATTATTGAGACAGCGGTGCTTTTTTACTTTTTTCGTCGGTTTTCTTATTATGATCATGAATGATTCTAACGTAGATGGTAGAGGGTTCAATCTGTGGGGTTCAATAAGGTATATGCATGACTTTTTTTTAATTATCAGTAAGAATTGTTGCCACCATACAAAAATAAATGTGAAAATAAATCAAAAAATACTCATTACTTTAAGAGTTGTAATGCAAGATAGAGGGAGATGGAGGATGACCGTTCGGGCCCTTTATACCAGCGGGGTACCATAGGATCAAAGAAGAAGAAAATGCTGGAAAGTCGTTGGTTAAAAAGAGAAGTCCGACGTGTAAATGTGACGTCACAATTACACGAGCGCGTCATTCTACTCCCTTATAAAATTTCGTTTCGAAGAGAGATAGATTAAACTAGCTTTATAATGGTTAATCTCGGTAAGCTGTTTTCACTGTTGTTATTATAATTTTCAATATTTTTTGTGCAAGTTTATTCTAATTATGTCAGTTCTGGTAACTTTCTATTTCTAACCGGTTTTACTTAATGATATAAAACAGCTAATTCTGAATCATGAAAGCCAAGGTTTACCTTTCCAGCCCCAAAAATAAATATGAGATCAGAAAATGTTCCCGGCTCGCGCCGATGGTGGCCATCTATCGGTTTGCAAGTAGCGCTATCTATTGAGGATCTATGGTACCATTGAGTACTGCGTTCACAACACAGCGCCGGTTTTGAGTAGTGCCATCTTTTGAGGATCGACGGTACCACTGAGTGCGTACAAGTTATTTCAGTAGTTCTTTCACGTCATAGCCCTGAAATCTTTGCGTAGGTTACGTTCGGTTCAGGATGACTTTCTATTGCGGTGACCAGTTTTATGATACATTTGTATGCGAATTGATTTTTCAATCTAACAATGACAATTTGGGTAGATCCGGCCGTTCGCCCACCCCAAAGAATCCACCCTGTGGTGGATTTTCGGAAACGTATGTCTGACTGGAATGAGTAAAGTAATGTAAAAAAAAAACATGAAAATTATAAATTATATTTTGATCACACTGTAGGTATGTACCTAGGGAATGGAAATTCCTATTATCCATCCTTTTTCTCGGACATACGTTTCAGAGAATCTAGATTCTTTAGGGTGGTGGAAGAACTTTTTAATTTTAATTTACCCATCAATTTTGTATTTATTCAAAGCCAACTGTTTGAACTAAAGTTTAAAAGATACAATAACTAAAAGTGAAGTTAAATAAGTTATTTATACCAAAAGACATTTAGGTTTTAGTCTAAATGTTTACCAAAAAGATCAAAGAGTAGACTCTTGCAGTAGGCCTCGAACTACGATAACATGAAGCTGAAGCGCGCACGGTCTGCGCCCGCGCATCGAGTCGCGTCCTGTCGTAAACACGCCCTCGTCGCTCATACGAAAATACCTCCCGAGCCGCAGTCCGCGGCGAACTCTCGCGTGCTACCGACCGAAATGCGCTCCCGCCATGGGCAGCAACTGTTGCAAGGGTGACGCGGCTGGTGGACCCCTCAGGTCCTCATCATCCATCTACTCCAGGTATTTGTGGCTGGTTCTCGTCCTTGCCCAAGAGTGCCGCGGTGTTCCTTGGGTGCTCCGTCCGACGATTTTCCCCCGTCCGTACGTAATGCAGCAGTGTTGGCCCGTGCAGTGGTAACATAGAATTAGCCAATCGGTGTTCTAGAGATAAGTATCACTTTAATTATTTCATTCATGAATGGCCGATGTTTTTCACGGGGGATTTAATATCCTTTTGTTAATTCATTCATTCCGATAGAGCTGCTATCTTTCATTTATGACGAGAATAACTTTTTTATAATGGATGTACTCACTCAATCTTACACACAGCGCGAAATAGTAGAGAAAGATTGTGGCCAAAATATAATGTAGATGAATGCATAGTCTGTCCAACGTAGATAGTTTGAATGCAATTGAAAGTAGTTTTTTCCATAACACACCTACCTATACTATACCTACCTACCCCACATACCTATCATTCACCATCTCCCACCCACATTTACATTTTTTTGCAGGTTATCGTACTATTGGATTTGTCATTATCATTACCACAGATCTTTCCCCAAAATATATAGATTTAGTTAAATATGTACCTAGTTTTTATTTACAATAGCTGAACTGTCACTTGTAGCGATGCGATACACTGTTCGATCCCTGGTATAAATTATATGCTTTGAGTTTATAAACAACGTTATACTTTTTTGTTTTAAATAATATTTATTTGGGAATAAATAATAGTAGCCCTAGGACAGGGATGGCGAACCATTGGCACGCGTGCCATCGGTCGACGAAAAGATATTTTGGGCACGCGCCTCCGACCAAGAAAGTGACAAAATTCACTATGAAGTTCATCGAATTAAAGCGAGTGATCCTACTTGTAGTAGTTATTAACCGCTATGGATTGAGTATGCTCTCCTGTGTTTATTTTCGTGAAAAGTCGAGCTCGCTTCGCTCGCGTTACGCCTATTTTACTTCTGTATTTTTATTTCATGAGCAGTTGAGCTTGATCCGCATTTTTACGTTTGCATGTTTATTTAGTGAAAAGTCAAGCCCGCTTCACTCGTGTAACGGTTTTATACTTCTATGTATGTATTTTATTCCCGAAAAGTCCGAGCTCGTTGCATTCACGTAACGTATTCGTATTTATTTTCGTGAAAAATCGAGCTCGCTTCGCTCACGTTACGTATCAGTATACGTTTGCGTGTTAATTGTCGTCGAAGGTCGAACTAACTTCTCTCTATAGTGCTTATTAAACTGAGAATTTTGAGTTGAAAGTAATAATTAATAGATTCTCACCTTGTCTGAGCAGATCAGATCAGCTGAAACTCTTTCGTAGGTAGCCGGTAGGTATGTTATGAATATGATCTTATGATTTATGTTATGATTATGATGTTGCTCGGTTTGCATGGTAAACATGCAGAGTCCAACACAATGTTATCGTAGGAGCAGCGGTATGGGATCATTCAACAATTACGTGATCATTACGTGGTCGGGTGCTTGTATATACATCTGGATTATTTGGGGGGGAAAGGAGAATCCATGATTACGTTATCATTTTATAACTAAATATTTAAAATATTTACGTCCAATTTTGACGTCTACTACTGGTAACACTAACTATGATAAAACCTTATATTAAAAAAAAAAATAGATGGAATTTTGGTCCAAATTTGACGTCTACTACTGGTAACACTAACTATGAAATAGATGGAATTTTGGTCCAAATTTAGGTCATTTTAGGTAGAAACATGACATACGTGTCAGTGTTAATAAACAGCAAACATTTTAAGCACGGACGAAGATTACGTAATCAAGGCGGGGGGGGTTAAAAACAAAAGATTACGCTGTGATCACATGGGGGGGGGGGTTAAAAAAACGGCCAAAAATGATCACGTAATTGTTGAACGATCCCTATGTGCTATTATCGTAAAAGATATTTATATTTATTAAGTAGGTATTTTATTATTTAATTTTATTTATGCATAGATAAATATAGGAAATTTGTACTATCCTGAGTGAACAGAGAAGGACGGCAATAATTTTAGTTACGTGTAGTTAAATTTAAATAAGTTGTGCTCTTAACGAATCGATAGAAATATTCACTTCTGCGAATTTGTTTACAAACAAATGAAGATCTAATTATAATTCATTGTTCTTATAAAATATAAATGATTCAGGAGGTTATTGGTTAGACAACATTCTTAATAAAATAAAAGAACCATAATAATATGTGACGCATAAAATGTAAAACATACAAAGAAAAGGCAAAATTCCTACCAATATGACATTTTCTATTGGGCTTCTCCCCAGCCTGCAACTATTTATCCGATGCATTCCTCATTCAGATTTTCTTCGATTGAGAGGTGCCTTTGAGCCTTATCTTCTATAGGGTTTTCAATAACAGTGGTTACGTGGTTAGATGTTGAAATGAAATTAAACGAGCCGTATTAGTTAGGCTATTACAGTTTTTTTTTTTTTTTGAAAAGCCCAATCATGCCATTTTGTTTGATATGTCGGTAAGGGGCAGCGTACCAAAAACGGATAGGGGTTGCTCAGTCAACGAAACTGAACAACATTACAGAAATTTAAAAATAAAAACGCATTCAAAATGACCACCTCGATCAGACAATTTGCATGGAAAAGCCAAAAATACAAATCCCGGTGAAAGTTGTTCAGTTTCGTTGACTGAGCAACCCCTTACACCCGGTAAATAAGTGACTTTTACTCAGGTACCTATATGCATACAAAATATTATCAGTAGGTATATTTGAACTTATTTACAAAAAATATTGAAAATTATAATAACAACAGTGAAAACAGCTTACCGAGATTAACCATTATAAAGCTAGTTTATCTATCTCTCTTCGAAACGAAATTTTATAAGGGAGTAGAATGACGCGCTCGTGTAATTGTGACGTCACATTTACACGTCGGACTTCTCTTTTTAACCAACGACTTTCCAGCATTTTCTTCTTCTTTGATCCTATGGTACCCCGCTGGTATAAAGGGCCCGAACGGTCATCCTCCATCTCCCTCTATCTTGCATTACAACTCTTAAAGTAATGAGTATTTTTTGATTTATTTTTCACATTTATTTTTGTATGGTGGCAACAATTCTTACTGATAATTAAAAAAAAGTCATGCATATACCTTATTGAACCCCACAGATTGAACCCTCTACCATCTACGTTAGAATCATTCATGATCATAAGAAAACCGACGAAAAAAGTAAAAAAGCACCGCTGTCTCAATAATACATGTAAGAAAGAATTTAGTGTGAGTGAAGGAGAAAATAAGTCATAAATATTCTCTCCTTGGAATTTTTTTCACAATAAATAGGTCAATGTTGGATGCTATTTAAATATTTTAGGCGATACCGGAATGATTTATTTGTTTTGACTGGTAGGGCTTGCCGCGCGCATGGGCTGCCGTCTTGGTGCTTTCTCAGACAAGGTCTGCCTTCACCTGGGCGGATTGACATACTTAGAACCAGACCAAGCCGTTTCGAACGCAGACCTAGGCATGTCCTCACCGACGGCGATGACCCAATCACTCCCTGCTATCAATGCTGCCAGCACGTGTAGAGTCGCAATCAAAACAAACTCTTCCAGCAACTGCGCGTGCGCTCCCCCAGCGAAGGTTCTTCCTTTGCTACCCACTTTGCGGCACGTGCCGGATAGATTCTCTCCGATAAGGCCATCCCAAGACAACGCCCTATAAGCTGAACCTTGAGCCCCACAGTTGTAATTTTTGAGTGCGGCAACTCCTAAAAAAAATTGCGAGCTTGAGAGATGCTGTCATCTCTGTGCCCGACTGGGAGACCTAGCCCGGTGCAGGCAGATTGTGCCAAATACGCTGTGCGGGACGTTGTTTACCTACCCAACATTTCACGGCCTCTCGATCGTGTAGTAGAAAACAAGGTAGCCGGACCAGGGCCGGTGCCTACTGTCGTGGTTCAAATCTCACCACGTGCCAATGTGTTTTTCAATGTCCAAATTTCATATCACCCACCCGATTTTGAATCGTGAGGAAACTTGCACTGAAACCTGCAAAGAAGTTCAAAAGTTTTGTGTGAAATCGACCCAGCCGTAATCGGTCCACGTGGTTGATTAAGGTCCGAATCGGACCTTTACTAGGGCGATGGGACACGTGCCCCTCCGAAGGGACGTAAGATGAGCTGATGATGATGAAGGGCACCAGGGTTCATCGGGTCAAACGATTCGAAACCCACACGACACGACAGAAGAAGTTAATGAAGTACGTGCTACGAGTATCACTCGGTCACCCATCCACGTGCATTAATCAAGTAACTATTGAACTGCGCGTACGCACGTAGGTACGTCTTTGGGCCGTCTATTCTGGTTGGCGCAACTCCAGTGGTTAGCCGAAACTTGCGCAAGGCTCAGACGCGTGCGCTGTGCATCTCGCCAGCTTTAGATAACGGCGCATCGTTCTTTGGTTTGGTCATACATACATATAGCATCATTAGGATAATTCCATAGATATTTCATTTGGGCGAAGGCGCTGCATGTTGGGGGAACTGTCAAAAACATGGCGTTGGCAGCCGTAGACCTATCACGTAAAACAAGCAGTTTTTATTCTGAGGGGAAGGTCACGTGCATTGTGGATACTTATGTGGTTTTTGCCATATTTTCGAAATATTCAGTTAAATTAATTCTTGATTCCAGAAGACTGAAGCGAATAGTATCGTAAAATTTTAAATGTGAAGAATCATGAAGAATTAGGTACTTATTTGGAAATACTCGTATACCTATAGTAGTCTAGATTAAAGGTGTGAAATGAATTTCGGAATCGGTGTTTGTTTTTGGTATATTTCAAGCATTTATCCAATGATTCTGTGTTTTATTATCTTAAGGTGGTTCGATGAGCGCCCCAGCGCCCTCCCAAGAAATAAATTTATTGTGTCTCAAATATAAACATATTAGCTACATTCTTACCGTGTTGCTCTAAGGCTACATTAGTGAATATTTGACGTTTTGCGAAAATCGGAAGTAATTCTTCATTTAGTAATGTGTGTAATAATGAGTGCTGTCGTCAGCATTTTATTTTGTAACACCTTGTATAGTTTACTTCCATGCTGGACTGGGAGTGATAGAAAAACATAGAATGTGCCAGCTGCATCTCGTCCCGGGCAAAACGGGCTGTAAAACCAGCTAAGGGGTTTGAGGGTTTCAGTGTATTTCAGTTTAGGCGATTGGCTGACAACCCGTCACTATAGCAATATACATAATCATCTGTAATAACCCCCCAAAATTTGTCAGACGTGGCGGAATGACCTTTGTTTAGGTCGTTATTGTTCTGCCTACCCCATTAGGGATAAAGGCGTGATTTTATGTATGTATGTATGTATGTATAGTAAAAAATTTTGAATCAAAGACAGAAATAATTTTAAAGCGCAACGGTGGATGCAAGCTATTAGGTGTGACACAATTTACAAATATTGAGCGGATTCCAGAAATAATTCGTTCGATGAAGCACGAATCGAACTCTACATTTAGAACGCTGTCTGCCACATTGAAATAACTGGTGTTTGTGTTTGGATAGGTATTTAGAATGGTCGGTGAGAATAGTACCACCCAATTTCCACCCTTGTATGACGTAAGAGTTTGTAAGAATAAATCTAGTGAATGAATGACACGTTTGCTTGTTTTCTCGGCTATGCCAAGTAACTTGGATCCGTTTGGTTTGTCTGTTGCTGCTTGGGAAGATTGATGCGATTGTTTAGGAATCGTATTGGACTGTGGATTAACGTAGGTAGAATCATAGGTAGATAATGATAGATAGAATACTAGCTTAATATTATCCCATTGCTGAGCAAACTCCTCCTCTTTCTTTTCCAGACATTCCAGTTTTAATTTTGTTTCACCCACAGGTTTCACCTGTCTGTCTGCCTGTAGTGTACTCAAATCTTGCTAGTTAACAGGAACTCCATAGTAGAAAGAGCGACAATTTTAGTCGACACCATGGGCGCGTGTACCTACGCACAGCCACAAGGTATGGCTTAGCTGCATATAAATAAAACGGTACCACTATGAATCAAGTGCTGGTGCCACATGCATTATGAGGTACCGCCTCACTGCGACAGATCTGCCCGGGTGCTGTCACGTTCGTTATCGTTCGTCGTGGCTTCGTGCTTGATGATTAGCATACGTCACGTCAATGAGCGATCAAAAAGGCGATATTGCTTGGACATACTTCGAACCATGGCTTCGAGTGAGTAATCTGTCTAGCAGGCCGCCCGCCCGCCACCGCCGCCGAAGTCAGTCATGTGCGTCAGTCTATTTGATTGGCACCTGTGACTTATCTGACCCACCATTTTGTATAAAAGTCTTTCTGACTTCCGATCGGAACCAGCTGGGTCAGAATAGTGGGCTAAACTGTTGGCATTGGCTTCTCGTAACTCGTCTATTATTAGCGGATCAGGGGCCGCACTCGCGAATATGTTGCAAGTCTGCGGCTCAAGGTCGAAGAGTCTCCTTCGCCAATAAAGTTCTTCCCATTTCATGGTAATATAGGTCACCAACATCGTCAATCAATTATCTTAGTGTGTAAATGATGTAGGTTCTACTCATGAAAGTGAATATCATTCCTGTAACATTTTCTCGGAGTCTTGAAAAGAAAGAACCTCCTTCATACAAGTATCAAGTCTCTGTCAATTATAATTTTTAGCTACCTAACATAAAATTTAATATTAAAAGAAATAACTCTGTTTCCCTGATCACATCTCAGTTTAGCCTTTGTAGTTGCCTGAACTAGACATTTAGCGTCAGTTCAAACCGGGAAGAGGCGCGGTGCGACGCGGCAAGAAGCTGCTTGAAGATGCGGCAGCCCAGAGACGAATGAAGCTAGACGGCGCGATGTCCGCCCCATCATCACCAGAATAAATACATACATACATACATACATACATACATATAATCACGCCTTTATCCCTAATGGGGTAGGCAGAGCGTAAACGACCTAAAAAAAGGTAGTTCCGCCACGTCTGACAAGTTTTGAGGGTTATTCCAGAGTGATAGATTGATCTGTATATTGCTATAGTGACAGGTTGTCAGCCCATCGCCTAAATTACAATACTGAAACCCTCGAATCCCTTAGCTGATTTTTACAGCAAGCCCGGGAGGAGATGCAGCTGGCACATTCTATGTTTTTCTATCACTCCCAGTCCAGCATGGCAGAATAAATACAGTATTGAAATGATATTTATGCCTATAGGCATTTAATTTATATCTTTCATTGATATTTTGTTATACAAGTCTCACATAGGTACTTAAAATGTATAAAATAGTTACTATGAACAGATAGTTACGTACGTTCACAGCAAGGTTCACAGTGAAGCCGAATACGACCTCTTAACTGGAGCTGGTTCTTGCAAAATGACCTCTTTGTAACTGGATACCTCCTTTGTTCATATGCATTTGCTTTGCGTCAGTGTTTCAGAATGCAGTACTCTTCATACACAAAATGTGTATGTCTCAGGAATAAGAAACCGGTGTTTTTACAGTATAGGGCAGCGGGTTGGATAAACACAGAGAATTTTAACAACAGGTAGAGTCATTCATCATCATAATTAGATGATTCAATCCTTATACAGCGAATCGCTCATACAGCAAATTTCATAAAAACTACAAGTTGCAATAAAATATCCAACCTATTAAAAGCACTTTACTTTATAAGAACTGTGCAGCTTTATCAGTCTTCATGAAGTTTAAAATGGGTCAAGACGAGACCTACTTCTTTGCAATATGAACCTGCAGGATTTCCTATTGCACCAACATTTAATGAGGAAATGCCTGGATGCTCGGCTAACTTTAAAAAATGGCCAAGAGCTTGTCGGACACGCCCATATGTAGGGTTCCGTAGCCTTATATAAAGGTAAAGGTAAAAAAAATCGTTTCCTGAAAAAAGTTCCATGTGAAAGCTGTTCAGTTTCGTTGACTGAGCAACCCCTATCAGTTTGCAGGAAGTTGTATCCCCAGATCCGGTATATCGGCGGGCGCCTAGCGCCTAGTGTTGTGGTAATTTTGATTTCCGAGGATTATGATGATGACGACAATAGCAAATCATCAACCGACCCGTATCACTCGATTGCCAAACAGCAATAGAATGTTAAATAGGCAGATCGAGGCCGGCACTGTCAATAGCAATCGACCCTTGATCAACTGCCAAAGAAAACAATCACACACCAACACACGACATATTGAACTTCGATACAGAACATACATACATAAAGTCACGCCTATTTATCCCTTACGGGGTAGGCAGAGCGTAAAACTACTAATAAAAGCGTTTTCGCCACGTCTTGAGGGCAATGACAAGTTGTCAGCCCATCATTTCCATAAATTCTATGTTTTTATATCGCTTCCTGAACCAGCATGGAAAAAGTCGATACAGAAGCTTTGAATGTTGAATTCGAAAATTCCTTGGCGCAGCCTTCTACACCGTGGTACGTCTACAACGGGATGCATCTTCAAGCATCTTCGCGCTGCCTCGCGTCGCTTCCCGATATGACCTGTCCCTAAAGCTTTTGAGTGGTAGCTATTTGTTCTAGGAAAAAGTATGAAAGCTTTTTAATCTGAGTATACCTAGTCATATTGGAGCATATAACACTTCCATGAAATGTTTTTAATTTATGAAGTTAAACTTGTATTTTTTGAAAAATAGGTACTACTTTACTGCCATTTGTTGCTCGTTTGTATTTAATGGTGACGTGTAATAAAGCTCGTTTCACACCTTGTTCGATGATCGCAGGAGCCGAGCGGGAGCGTCACTCGAGGAACGCTTCACGACGTCGCATGATGCCAGCGGCGTGCGACTCACAGTGTCAGCCGCACGCACTTCTGACACTGGCGTTTATACGCTACAAGTGAGTATTGAAGATAATTGCAGGAGCCGAGCAGGAGCGCCACTCGCAGAACGCTTCACGACGTCGCACGATGCCAGCGACGTGCGACTCACAGTGTCAGCCGCACGCACTTCTGACACTGGCGTTTATACGCTACACGTGAGTATTGAAGATAATTGCAGGAGCCGAGGAGGAGCGCCACTCGCAGAACGCTTCACGACGTCGCACGATGCCAGCGACGTGCGACTCACAGTGTCAGCCGCACGCACTTCTGACACTGGCGTTTATACTTTACAAGTAAGTATTGAAGGTTTCAACCAACCCTAATGGCGTTTGTGCACTCATCCATGTTAGATTCGTATCCAATTCGTATAGAAAAACTTTATGGGTGGGTGCACAGCACAAGCACAAGCAGTCATACAATACTAGGAAGGCCAAATCGGATACGAATCAAATATGGATTGGTGCACAAACGCCCTAAAGGCAGCAACATACCAACTTAATCCGGCGCGGAAGGTTCCTTCAACATATAACATTGCTGGTCGAGCCGATCTTTCCACGAGCACGCATTACCACTAACACAGTATTACTAGAAACACCTTGTAAAATGTCCCTTGGTCGCAAAATGTTCCTGTCTCATATCATAAGTCCCTTTCGCAAAATGTCCCTTTGATCTAAAAAAGTTAGTAGGCCTACTATAGCGTCATAATATTGTACTAACCAACATTTAGCGCGTCTAAGAGTAGGCGTCTAATCGACTTTGATCTCCGGAATTGGAGTGTAGTAGAGTAGGTATACGATGGAAGGTACGGCCGCCGAAGTTTCCGACGCCGAACGTTACGCAGCTGTATAGCTAGGGTCAATTCAAACCCAAAAGCGTCTTTTTAGTTTAAAGCGTGATGCATTATAGAACTTTATTTTAGTAAATGAAGTTGTAGTCAACTGCTCTACAACTCATATTACTGGCTACCATCGTTTCCGATGCGAGCTTGCAGAATTTTGTTTAAAACATCAACTCCCTGTTTAAAACATCCTCAAACTGCGAATAATCCGCATGAAGAACTAAATACCTCTTCTAGGTAATGTGAAGGAGATTACCTAGGAAATACTTAAATAGAATTTGCGCATGCAGAAAGGGGAGAGGGGGGTGGGTGGAGGAAAACTGTTTACAATGATCTAGCTTTTCACCCCCCGTTTCACGTGCTGCATGCCATCACCCATTCCGATGGACACGTTTTCCCGGGGATAAAATTGGCAACAGACCCAGCCCGCAAACACTGGAAGTGTATCCGCCAGGGTAACACTTCTTAAAATTTAATACGGTACTACCAGTGAGCGAATGCAAAGTTTCACTCCATACCTGTGGCCCATACCGACAGTTTGAAGGTTATTTTTCCTGGTATTGAACCTTGACGCCCCCCTCCCATTACCACCCTATCTGTTACACGAGTAATTTTCTTTTCATTTTATATAGAAATTTTCCTAGACCGACTTCAATTTAATGCTTTCAAGAGCAGAAACTATTTAGAGCAAAATAAGCTGCTGCAGACTGACTGGAACTGGAGTAGAACACGCAACTTCTTCAAATTATATGAGGCAAAGTGTGTTAATTTTTTTACACTCTGGGTAAGGAACGCACAAAATCTAGTCAAATCTTGACTAAAATTGTCACCTGTAATTTTCTATCATGTGACAACAGAAAGGGATGGCAATAATTTAAGTTAAGTCGTGTTCTCACCGAGTCGATAGTATTATGATCTCCAATATGATCGCAATTTCCCGTAATCACGGGGCCGACGACCTAATCAAGGGGATTGAAAGAGGATACCTAACCTACTGGTTTTTACAAAGAGCAGTCGCCAAGACTGTCATCTGACCTCCAGAACCCAGAAGGGAAACTAGACCCAATCCTACATGAGATTTTGCCAGGTTAGTGGCTATAGCCCATAGCCAACCCAGCTGTCAAAGTTTTCAAACCGCCAAATCAACAGACTGGATGGCAGAGCAAAAACCTGATTTTACTTCGAGTTTGGGCGTGATTTTTTACTTCATCTCTCCTTTGGATACAGCCCTTAGTCAAATTTATAAGCCCGGATGGTGTAATGAATAGGGCCGCGGCCTTCTGTGCAGGAGGTCGTGGTTCGAATCCCACCACGTAAGTACCAATTTGTTTTAGGTTTTCGAATTTCATGTGTACGTTTATTCGGCGCTTTTACAGTGAAGGAAAACATCGTGAGGAAACCTGCACACACCTACGAAGAAATTCAAAGGTTGTGTGTAACCTAATCTAGGATTGGGTCTGGTTTCCCGTCTGGGTTGCGGAGGTCAGATGGCCGTCGCTCTGTGTAAAAACCAGTACCCTCGTTCAATCCCCTAGGTTAGGTAGCCGACCCCGTGAAATACGGGAAAAAGGCTAGGAAGATGATGAATCAAGTTTCACGTAGAAGATTAGTGATATGATACCTATAAACCAAACACTACCTGGTAGATGACACCACTCAAGGTAGACCGAGTTGGGTAATCACCTCCAGTAACGTAGGTCTGCGATTTTCACTCCCCCACAGATGACTTTGAACTTGTCTACAAGGTGAAGTGCAATCCGTCTACCTCCCACTGAGTAATTAATTAAACTTGCTACCTCCGCCTCCGACCTTTGCCTCCAGGACGGAGACTTTCTCGGAATATTTTTGAAAAGAGACTTTATGTCAGACTTCTTGCATAACATCGATCGACAGGAGAACGATCTTGGAAAGTCACCCAGTGATAAATGAACTGAAACATGGTTATTTTTTTTGTGAACTAGTTGTTTTTGGAAATAGGAATTTTTGAAGACAGGTCGCTTTTGAAAAACAGAAAAATAACGATTCGGTGAGGACAAGACTTACCTAATTAAACCTTTACTAAAATTTTGCTGTCCCTTTCTGCCCTCTCATGCCACAGAACATTATGTACGCATCCGATTGATTATCTTATCAGTGCTCGGAACATTACTAGCTTAATAGTTTTTTTTATAGTTCTATCTATGTCAACAGTCAAAAATGAGCTCTAGGTGTTTATAAACTAGGTACCTAAAGCTACCTCTATAGAAGATAGGGTAGAAATATTACTAATTAGGTACCTGTGTAATGTACCTATTCCATGAAATTGCTGCTGCAGTGAATAACTACTTTTAAAGTTAAAATGTATATTGCATAGGTACCGAACTGGAAACATTTGCTTGTTAACTAACAGCTAACAAGGCAAACGAGACAAACTCTACAGTAGGCTACAGCCTGTAGCTTTCTGTAACAATCATGCATGAATGCCTCCGTGGTCCGTGATATTTCAAAAATCTGTTAATGCAGTTTTGCTTCTTTTTGAAAATAAACGAATAGGTATTTCCTTTGAGTATTTCCTTTAAGTTATCTTGAGTATTTAGGGCACTTCCTCTGGAGAAGCGGTCTAAAAATTCCATCCTGTATAGTAGTCTCTTTTTGTAAGAGAGTCTTAACTCCAGTTAGAACAATGAGTGCTGAATCCCCTGAGTGTATGTTTTCTGTGCAGGCCAGCAATGTGAAAGGTTCAGACACGGCCAAAGTCCGGCTGGAGGTGGCGGCAGACGAGGCCCCCACCGGCGATGACCCCCCCACCTTCCTGAGGCGGCTGCAGGACCTCACGGTGAAGGTCGGCACCAGAACCCGCTTCCTGGTCGAGATTGTCAGCTCTACCGAGTGCAAGGTAAGGAAACGGACACTTTTATGACCGGTATGTCTGTTATAATTAAGTGTTTGTGTAATGTACAGTATGTGTGTGTAATGTTATTCATTCATCTTCATCATCTCCCTAGCCTTTTCCCGTATTTCACGGGATCGGGCTACCTAAATCTGGGTAGGCTAGGTTTGAACAAGGATATTGGTTTTTACACAGAGCAATTGTCATCTGACTTCCTCATCTTCCTCATCTAGAAGCGAAACAAGACCCAATCCTAGATTAGGCATTTATGGGCAACCCAGCTGTCAAGCTTATTCCTCAGTTGCTTATTTCTTGGATTTTATTGTTGACTCATATTTTAGTTAGTTGCCCTCAAAAACAAAAAACAACCAAACTGGCTACGGATACATCTCCAAACGTTCCTGACCATCACCACTCGTCGTAGGGAAAACTGTGAGCCCGTCGAAGTCGACATTGCGTTAATGTGTTAGGAGCGGAGAGTCGTAAAAGTACCTTTACTTTTGAGCCACTCTATTCAAAGTTCATCGAATTCACGTCAAAGTTGAGATCAAAGTACACATTACCCTTAACACCCTGTACTATGGTTACCACTAACACCCTGTACTACCATTACTCCCTATATAGCGCCATATTATTGATACTGAACAGATTTTCCCATGGAACATAGGTCAAAAAAATATTTAACTGATATCGCAATTTGTATGAGAAGTCAATTTTTTTTTTTCGTTAATCACATCATACAATACAATGATACACATAACTCGCATGATTGGATGCGTATATCTGTAGATAGGTGAGTAGCGTAGATGTGTGTGTACTCTAAAGCACACTATAAATAGGTACTACAGCGGATGTGGGATTATATTTAGAAAAATTATGTCACTCGGCGGTGATTCCGAGCATTCTACTATCCAAGGTCTTTAGCTTTCGCTCGGTTTATGATCAAATGCCGTAGAAAACAAACGCGCTTTGGATACATGTTTTCATTTGTCGGATCTGACCATGCATTTGACAATGTTTGACAATTTAGGAGAGACAGTTCCGAACATAAAAGTGCAGTTTGATATGAATCTTCTTCCATGCCGGACTGGAAACGATAGACTAACATAGAATGTGCCAGTTGCTTCTCCTCCCGAGCATAGTTGATTAGTTACTGAGTGCTCCCGGGCATGCTATAGAAGTCAGCAAAGGGATTCGAGGGTTACAGTGTATTCTTATTTAGGCGATGGGCTCACAACCTGGCCTATCCTAGGCACAGTAACCTAAAATCGCCCTCAATACCTAAAGATTTTTCTATTCTATTCTATTCTATATCAGACGTCGCCGACGCCTTTTAGTTGGTGTAGGTTAACTAAGTGTTATACGCTCTTATAAAGGATAATAAAAGCGCAACTTTATTATGTCTGTCTTATTTTTATAATAGCTTAATTACAATAAATTTAGTTACGCATAAAAAGTTACTTATTATGCTTTGTGAATCTAATATTATTTGCTAATGCGAACTCAGAATGGTTATACAGGGTGTCCAGGAATTAATGGATAACCCTTTAACTGCGGCTAGCTTGACCGATGCCCTACTTGTAAAAAAATTATGACCTCAGTAAAAGTGTCACTTTTTTTTTTCACCGTAGGAGGTCAAAGACAAAATTTTAAAAATATTTTGCCTAATTTTTTCAATAAAACTTATTTTTTAAATTATTTTCTTATAAATAGGTACTAAAATAATGTATTCATTTTAAGTATCAACTATTAAGGTATATTAAAAAAAATAAAAAACCCAAAAATGTTGATATTTGATGAAATGGCATGATAATAACTGAGCGTAGGGAGAAAATTATTAAAAAAACGGTTTTTGTACGATATTTCAAAAACTGTGACACTTTTACTGAGGTCATAATATTTTTGCAAGTAGGGCATCGGTCAAGCTAGCCGCAGTTAAAGGGTTATCCATTAATTCCTGGACACCCTGTATGTACAGGTACACTAATATTAAGTTCATAAAGAGAAGTAATTATGTGGGTTGAAGATGATGATGATTATAAATTAGTTTGTATGTTTGTTACATTTACAAAAACTTTTGATCTACTGACTGAATATTATAAACCGAATATTGGTTTTATTTGTGTGAGAAGTGAGAATTCTGAGATAGCTAAAAATGCACACCAAAATGTACAATGGAGGACAGTTTTTTAAGCCAGCAAAGAAGCTGGACTTCCATGCTGGACTGGGAGCGATAGAAAAACATAGAATGTGCCAGCTGCATCTCCTCCCGGGAATGCTGTAAAAACCAGCTAAGGATTAGATTAGAGGGTTTTAATGTATTGCAATTAAGGCGCTGGGCTGACAACCTGTCACTTAAGCAATACATATGACCATCTGAAATAACCCTCAAAACTTGTCATACGTGGCGGAATGACCTTTCGGTCGTTTTGCTCTGCCTACCCCATTAGGGATAAAGGCGTGATTTTATGTATGTATGTATACAGAAGACAGGGATGCCTAGCCTGGTCTTTAAAAATAAGAAAACGATAAGATCTTTATTTAAATGTCCATATTATGGATTAGCTACTGTGAATGCTAATTATAAACTATGTATTAGTGCAAAACTGCGAATGCGAATGCTTTTCTTTTCTAAAGCGGAAATGTGTATCGTGAAAATAATTTCCCTACCTAAACACTGGTGAGAAGGTTCAGTGTGAAGGTGGGTCAGTTGGGGTCTCTGTTTCTAATTTATATTTAAAAACATTACATTGTTTGTTACCCCATATTCAATTGCTCCATGTGCGTGCGAAGTTGCGGGTCTTCTTCTTGTTCTGCTGCGAGTCGATCGACCCTTTGAGCCCTAGTTTTAGAGTTTTTAAACCGCCTACACCTAACAGGCCTCTGACATAGTTTGTGTATCGACCACTATAAACGATGGGACCGACGGCATAACGTGCCCTCCAACTCCAAAGCACTGAATCTACTTTCTTCCAGACAATCAGGTGATTTAACCTGCATTGTCCTAAACAAACTGTGGAAAATCTCACAAAGTGATAAATTGACAAATATCAACTTTGATTCGATGAGGGGAACCCTGTGAATCGAACCCAGGACCTCCGGATCGGGAGCCTATGGCTCAGACCACGAGACCACGGAGGCCGTTAAAAGTAAAAGCTAGTGTGTTACTTTATTTAACGATGATGATACCGGGGTTATGAATTTGTACTATGTAATGTTTCAGTACTATTAACAACAGCTATCGAATAAACCTATATAAGTATAGTTAAAATAAGTTTACAGCTATAAATATGCTGCATAAAGATTGATTCATAAACTGTATCACACAATTCATCTAAACTTATAAAATCGTTAAAGTTAGTAAGAAAGTCCGGCAATTTTGAAGGTAGGATCTTCAAATTTTGATATTAGACTAATGTTTATAAAATAATACGTGTTTCAGCGTTTTTGTATTTTTTACCCCTAAGAGGGTTAAATAGGGGATGGAAGTTTGTATGGAAATTCAGTCAATTTTGTTGGCAGGATCTTCCAATTTTGTTTTTGGGCTAAAAATTTAAAAATTATGAACACGTATTTCAGCGTTTTTTTATTTTCCAGCCCCAAAGGGGGTTAAATAGGGGATGAAATTTTGTATGACAATTCAGTCAATTTTAAAGGTAGGAACAGCCCGGGAACTCAATCCCACGGGAAAACTCTTAAGCTGCGGGTGAAACTAGTTAATTATATCTATCAACGCAATAATGTAGTAATATTAAACAACATTTGACAATTGTACCATCTTTTACTTTTCTTTTCTTCTATTTTAAATATAAATTATGTCAATGTTCTACTGTCAGTTCTAAAAACATTCTCAATAGTATCTAAACCCGAGAAAATGCAATCCAGGTACTTACGTACGTTTTTTTGTAGTTTTCTTAAATGTTTAATGTTTTCTTAAATGCATTAAACATTAAGAAAACTACAAAAACATCCTGGATCGGTACGGTAGTAAAAAATAAATGCAATTTTCGATTGCTGCCATCTTTCGGAAACATCACAACAAGTCTCCGTCTGTGATGCTACGAACTGAGAAATGTTGGAGAACTGAGAAACCCGGCGTACTGAAACTTTCTGTCTAAAAGCGCTGATAGTTTGTTTCGGGCTAAAGAGATGGCGCCACCATAATTGTTCTATTTTGATTTTATGATAATTTTGGCACGAATACTACAATGTTCTGTACCTAACCACGCTCGGAATGAAAAGCAGCTGGTGCATTCTTTGTTTTTTTAGGTATCGCTCTAGTCTAGTCCAGTACACACATACTATACGGAGATTTAGAGCATTTGTCCTGGAGGAGCGGGCTGGAAACTCCACCCTGCCTGGTAGGTACACCGTACATCAGATATTTTTTGACTTCACAGTTTGACCTGTTGTGATTGCAGGTGACATGGTACCGCAATGAGCGTCGCCTATTGGAGGCCGAGAGGGTGTCTCTCGTACGCGACGGACACTTCTGGTGCGCGGACGTGTCGGCCGTGTCAGTGGACGACGCTGGCCGGTGGACGTGCACCGCGGAGAACGCCGGCGGCAGAGCGTCGTGCTCCGCGCACCTTAATGTACTCGGTCAGTATTGCCTCCGACCTGATGAACCCTCGTGACAAAATTTTTAAACCCTAATAGCACAGTTAATTGGCCTTTGCGTAAAAATTACTTTCAAAGAGATTGACCGGGAGCCGGGACCAACATCTTAAAATGCCGTCCGATGCACGAAATCCTTTTTCTTACTATTACAGGCAATCAGGTGATTCGATTCAGTCTGCATTGTCTACCCACACATCACAAAGTGATAAATTAACAAATATTACCTTAGTGTTCCCCCGTGAGAATCAGGCCCACGACCTTCGAATCGGAAACCAATGGTTCAGACGTGGTTCAGACCGCTAGACTACGGAGGCAGTTATAGATAACTTATGCCGCCGCGCGATAGCGAATCTATCGTATCTATCTGTCAAATTTCCATACAATTTGACATATACTTAGATAAGATCAAAAACGGCTATCTTGGCCTTATCGCGGTTACATGCTACACTCCACTATAACAATGTCTCGTTTGTGTATGCAGTTCCGAAGGCCTACAAACGTCCCGAGTTCGTGGAGGAGCTCCGGGCGCTGCTCACGGAGCAAGGCACTGTGTCTCTCGAGTGCAAGGTGGTGGGGGTTCCCACGCCAATCCTCAGGTGGTTCAAGGTATGTAGGAAAGGCTACCCAACTGTGCCCACAACAGAAAAATATATAGATAGCTTCCACACAATGATCATAAGTTATGCCCGCAAATAAATGCACATCATTAGGAGATAGCTGCCCGGTAGTACAGATCGCAGCCGACCAGGTGCATTGCCTGCGCACGTGCATTTATTTTTGCGGGCGGGCCGTAACAAACCATAATTTGTGTGAATGTAGTTTATTTCTATCTATGACATAGTTATTACATTATATGTTTAGATGTCGTGTCTGATTCACCGTAGAGCCCTCGTATGGAAATAGATCGGCGTAGAGGCCACTTTTGTCGGACAATCTGTATGGGGCAGCCAAAAAGTTTCTTCATTTGAAAGAACTTATTTTGTTGTACGTTTTTAAATGCAGGACAGCCGGGAGATCAAAGCTGGCGACGTGTTCGCCTTGACAGCGAACGCTGAAGACCCCACTTCGCTGGGCACCTACACATGTGAAGCCGTCAACTGCATGGGACGAGCCTACTCCTCATCCAAGATCCATGTGGTCGGCCGTGCGAGCCGCGAGGGTTCGGCTAAACCTACCTCCAGGTAACTACTTACTTTATGTAGGGCCATTTACATATTTATACCCTTTTTCACATACATAGCATGACACACGCATACATTTTTGATAGTTATAAAGCAATCTCTTTCGCATCTGTGATGTGTTTATATTTCCTATCTGCTCTCATGCTAACTGAAAAATACTATACCTAAAGTATTTAATTTCTCCATTCCGGTGCCTGTCTGGGGCACATGCCGGGACTAATCAAATCATCCATTCAAGGAAACTGGCAGTTAGGTTACATGTTTACGAGGTTTTCGAGTTTCGAGAGACCATAAGATCCAAAAAGTCTCTGACATGATTTGTGAAACGATCTTTATCAAAGACAGCGACCGGGATCCTCCGAAACACGAAATCTTTGTTTTTTTACAGATCATTATGTAATTCAGCCTGCATTGTCCTAAAGTCCTAACCAAAATGGGGATAACCTCCCCCCCCCCCCCCCCCCCCAATATATCCCCCCTCCTCTGGGGAATCGAACCCACGACACCTGGATCAGAAAGAAGCCCATATCTCAGACGACGAGAGGCAGTTTTTGTATGTGTTAATGTGTATGTATGTGTTGCAGTATCACGGAGCCACCTCCGATCTTCACGAAGGAGCTGGAAGGGCAGGCGGTGAAGATCTGCGAGCCGCTCGCTCTGGCCTGCCAGCTGGTCGTTCCACCGTGGCCCAAGAGCGTCGTCTGGTATAACAAGGAAGGGAAGGTGGAACCTGGCGAAAGGTAAACACTGCTTTTTGTGTGATGTCTTACTCGTAGAGTGGGAGAGAGAGAAAAACAAATCCAGCTGTTTCTCTTTCCTGGCTTACCTACTGTACAAAGTAAGGAGATTTTTATTTTATTTTATTTATTTAGAACACATACAGTCTTTTATAAAATATGGTGTTAATAAAACATTTACTTAAGTAGACCTGGAGGTTTATACAAAGAAATATATGTTAGTAAGTAATTCTGAGAGCGTAGCTAACAGTAATTTAAAGAAGAAACTTAAAACAATAATGTTTGATTCAAAAACTTAATACCTATGTGCTTAGGAAAAGGTACAAGTTACGATTAGTAGATTGGATATGTAAGTAAGTATGTATGTATATAAATCTGTTGAGATCGCTTTACCAAAGTAGTAACAATTTGTGCAAAAAATGCTGAACACTAAACATGATAAATCATTTAGTGGTACTTTGAAAATTGCAATGAGGATTTAACAAGCCTCTTATAAGATATTTTGGAAATTATCATTAAATAATATTCACAATCTAAAAAAAAATGTGATTTATTGTTTTCACTGAAGAGTAAATGGAGCTTTCTCTAATCAGTGATTGTTTTACCATCTTACAGACAAAAAATCTTATAACGCCAATAAAAAAAAGTAAGAATGGGACCCACAGCCTCCTAATTGAGAGCTAAGGCGTGTGTATTCACCACGTCTTACAAATATTGAGGACAATTTTAGATTGAAATGACTGTGTATCGCTATTGTGTCAACAGCTGTTGTCAATCGAATCCCTTCGCTGCCTTCTACAGCATGCTCGGGAGGAGAAGCGTTTAGTACATTTTACGTTTTTCTTTTGCTCTCATGCAGTGTAAGAGACCGTTTAACGTCCACAATGACGAGTACATGAGAAAGACTATGATGAATTCGCCACAGCCTCTAGTTCCTCAGTAGGTCAGTTAGCAGAGCAAAAGAACGGCATTCCGAAAGTCGCAGGTTCAAGTCCTGTCCGACGCGAATTTATTATTTCATTTCCAGATACCACGTATTGGAAGATGGTGTCGGCGGCTACCTGGTGGAGGTGGGCAGCGCCGAGTGGCGTGACGAAGGAGAGTGGAAGTGCGTGGCCACCAGCTCGGGGGGACGGGTGGGGATCTCCACTACCTACGTCTCTATGGAAGGTATTACTTGTTGTCTGAAATATTTTTTTCATATGTCTATAATTTTTACTACATTAAGTGGGCTATCGAGTCGACCCGAAGAACCCTTGTGTCAAAATTTTCAATCCGCCTAGTAACAGCTGTTAGACCTCTAACGTGGTTTGTTTAACGACCACTAGCAAAAACAGAGACCGGGTCACGGGTACGAAGCATGGAATCCTTTTTCTTTTTGGATAATCAGGTGATTCATGGAGGCAGTTTACTACTTGCTAAAATGTATCGTTCAGGGTGACTGATAGCAAAAACTAGTAATTAAAACAGGATTAAAATAAGTTCGCCTATAGAATAGTCCCTTTCTTTTCACGTGATTTTATTTTAGCTAAGATGCGTTTGTTTCCCAATCGAAAGAACTGTTATTTTTTAATTTTGCAGTGCCCAAAAACTACAGGAAGCCCCGTTTCATGGAGAACCTGCAAGCGGTGCTGACGGAAGAAGGGCTGGTTTCGTTCGAGTGCAAGGTGGTCGGCTTTCCCACGCCACTGCTGTCCTGGTTCAAAGACGGCCAGGAGCTGAAGCCGGGAGACGTTTACCAACTCACAGGCACCAATTCTCTTGGTAAGATATATATGTCTTTTTTTTTAATGTTCTTATACAGGGTGGTAAGGGCGGGTGTTAACTTTTTGGCATAGTGTGAATGCCGACCCTTATATTTTACAAAAAAAATCTTTCAGCGCACGATTAGACCTAAACTAAACTATTCGTTTGTACACGTAAATACAAACCACCACCACTTTATATCACCACCTAACTTTGGCAAGAGTACGCAATAAAATAACAACTTGTTTTACTTTTATGTTGCACTGGAGGTGATAAAAAATATAAAATGTGTCAGCTCCTACTGGGCACGCTGTAAAACAAACAGTAAAGTGATTTGATGGACCAATTGTAAATCATCAAACATCTTATTATTGTAAATTAGGCGATTATGGGCTGACAACCTGTCACTTCAGTATCTGAAGTATCTACCCTCAAAACTAGTCAGACGTAGCGGAACTTTAGGTCGTTGACGCTCTACTTACCCCATAAGGGTTAAAGGCGTAATAGCTAAGCGCCCACCGCCATATAAGTAATCTATGTTGATAGTATGTAGGTAGTACTTATGTATGTTTTCCTTTTCTATGTTCAGGGTCCTACTGCTGCATCGCCAGGAACTGTATGGGTTCGGCCAGCAGCTCAGCGGAGCTTACAGTGGAAGACATCCAGAACCAGCTGAATGAGGAGGAGAAGCTCCAGCTGTTCGCCAAGAACCAGGCGCCCAAGTTCGTGCAGGGCCTCAAGAGCGTCGAGGCCAAGATCGACGAACCCTTCCGCTTCACTGTTAAAGGTATAAATCATCATCATCATCATCTACCTAGCCTTTTCCTGTATTTCACGGGGTCGGCTACCTAATCTGGGGGATGGAACGAAGATACTGGTTTATACTCGTACACAGAGCGACTGCTATCTAGCCTCCGCAAGTCCGCAACGCTGAAAAGAAACCACAGTAAATTAGGTTTGTGCCAGGCTAGTGGTCAACCCAGCTGTCAAAGATAAAAAAGCGTAAAAATAGGCGAATAACTGTTACGCCTTTCAACTATTACTCAATTGGGGTCAATTCTAGGTGCCATCGCTAAAACTAAAATTAAAATCTATCTCTCTCTTTATGGTTTTCCTCTGTATTTTGTATTTAGATACATGGCGGTTATATTTGACAGATAACGCGTCAAATCTTGGTAAAATAATCATATGAAATTCATAGAGTATAATCGAAAACCAAAGAGTATAAATCTCATGTTCTTTTTCAAACTTTTTAATCTGAAAGAGACAGACAACTTAAATTGAGATGGTATCTAGAATCGAGCTCAATAAGAACTTATTTGGACGTAAAAATATTAACGTATCTGATCTGTTGATTATTTGTTACAGTTCAAATCCCGCCGGAACCAGCAGTGCTGTGGTACCGCGACGACCAGCCCGTCGATGAATCCACTCGCTGCAGGCTCGCCAAGGAAGACCGCGGGCTTTTCCATCTCGACATTAATACCCTCGAATTCCTCGACCAGGCCGAATGGAAGTGTGTCGCCACTAACGACTTTGGTCACAGTGTAACCTCCTGCTTCCTAAAACTAATCATCCCACGACATTACAAAAAACCTCGCTTCCTCGAAAATCTCCAAGCGATTCTCTCCGACGAAGGCGCGGTAAATTTGGAATGTAAAGTCATAGGCGTTCCACAACCAGTACTCAAATGGTATAAAGATGGTGAGGAACTGAAGCCTGGAGATATACATAGGATAATCTCAGGGCAAGACGGCACCTGTTGCCTTGGCACCTATACTTGTGAAGCCCGAAATTGCATGGGTATAGCTGCTAGTTCCGCGTCTCTCCTTGGCTTCGATGACTCCATGAAAGCTAAGAAGAAAAAGGCGGAAGAACAGGCTCTTCAAAGGAATCTTTCCCTCAGTACTATACATGAAGAACGGACTTCGCAAATGTACGACACGCCTGTCGGAGATATCACTTTAGATGACAAAGGAGAAATCTCATTCTCATTTGATGGTAAAGAGGTATCAGTATCATTATATGAGACTCCAGACTTGACAGAAGAAGAAGCTCTGCAAATAGTAGAAATGTACGCTGACCAACTTTCAGAGAATGTCACTGAACATAATGTCGTAGAATTGCCTCCTCTAAGATTTGTCAAAGAAACGTCAACTTCTGGAAACTTGCTTATGGAAGCTATTATAATCGATGTTTCTCCTGAATATTTTGTTGCACCAGAAGAAGATTTGAGAACTGAAGCTGACGTAGAAGACATATCTATAGCTGATGAAAATGGACCCCCTCAATTGTCATTAGATGCAGACATCGAGGGTGAAGACTATTTGGAGAAAACAATGGCTATCTTATCGGAAGAACGCTCAGATGTCCCAAAAGTGTTATCCAGAAAGAAATCAGATTCAGTTAAGAGTGGTGATGACTTCTTTAGCTTATCTCGGGATCCATCGCTTGTTGATGATAAAAGAGATGACGACACTCAGGTATCAGAGAGCTTTGCAAGTGCTCGAAGTGCTTCAGCCAAAGCTAAATCGAAATCTTCAAAAACATCAGACGAAGAATTTAAAGATATATCAGAAGCATTTGTGGAAAAACCTGTCCTAGAACCCAGTGCGGTTAAAGAAGTAACAAAGAAGCATGCAGCTGAGCCTGATCAGTCCCCTGCTGTGAAACCAAAACGTGAGCGTCGTAGCAGCCGTGGGTCTAGAAGATCTAGTTCAGGCAGTGAAAAGTCATTAAGTAGATCTAAGGACGAACCTCGGAAGTCAAAGGAGAAGGAAGAATCTAGAAGATCTAAAGAAAAAGATGAATCACGAAGATCAAAAGAAAAAGAAGAAATCCAAAAAATAAAAGATTCAGAGGCAACTCAAAATAAAATTGAATTGGAACCAGAGCAACACATCCGTTCAGAGTTGAAACTGACCGATGATGAATTCAAATCTAAAATAACAAACATTAGCTTAATATTATCGAAAATTATTAGCGAGGTACAAATAATAGAACGGGACATAATATTAAAATCTGAGCTGATGTCATCCGCTGCAACTGCATCGAGAAGTTTAGAAATTATAAGTAACATCATAAATCCTTTGTCTGAAATACATAGCATATCTGATGCAATGAAAGAGTCAGATATAGAATCTAAAGAAGTTACAAGTTCATTATTCAACAGTTTACCTCAACCGTTAAGATTTTTGCAGCAAACCTTGACGATTATTGAAAAGTGCATCGAAGTAGAAAGTGAAAGTAAAACGCTGATAAAAAGAACTTGTGTAGCATTTATTAATACTTGTGGAGAAGATTTGCAGAGGTTTATGTCTGAACTCAGTAGTGTTACAAGTAAAAACTATCTTTTTATTCAAGAAAATACTTTAACTGAAATCGATGGCCTAACAAAGGAAGTTTCTAGCGTTTTGAAGAATTCGGCTGCTTTCATTAAAAATAAGAATTTGACAAGTGAAATAAGTGAAGAAAAGATGGAAGAATCTTCTGCGGAAACTAAACATCTTAAAGACACACAAAAAGCCGTGTTTGAATTGAAAAGTCCTTTAAATTCCCTTCTTCGTATAGCGGAAAGTGCAGATAGCGGAAGAATGGTAGACGTTGTAAAAGTTAAACATAGTGAAGTCATTCTCACTGACATGTCTGGGTCTATTCAAGATCTTCAAACCGCACTGGAACAAATTGAATCACTTTCTGTGAAAGAATCTACGACTTCATTACACAAATATAACACGGAAATAATTGAAACTGTCATGGAGTCAGTTTTAAAACTACGAAGCTCATTTGAGCAACTCTCAACAGAAACAACAAGTGAGGATGATTGGGCAGTACTAAAGCACGTTCTAGCTTCCATTAAATTGAATCTTAGTGATATTTCATCCCAAATTGTTACTATTGAACGCAACTTTGGAACTTTCGATATTTTACAAAGTGAAAACAAGTTAGAAGTTCTTCAAAAAATGGCCCAAATTTTAATAGCATTGGAAAACAACTTACCAAGGCTAGAAGTGATGCCAGCAATAAAATCCCAAATGGATATTTTTCATAAAAACTTAACGAAAGTATTAGAAAATGTCATAGAAAGTAATGATGCTAAAAAATATTTCATTTTAATAGAAATTTGTGATGCAGTTAACAGAATAAACAGTTCTATTAAGAACATTGATGCAGAATGCGTCTTATCATTAGCGAGTCTAGGTAATACACTTACAATTATTCAAGATTATTTTGTCAAAAATGTATTTGAACCTGAGCTAAACTGCTCCATACTTAGCAATATTGCTGATGTTCTAATTGGTATACAAGAGTCTATCAATCACGCTGAAGAAGTCAGTATGCACATAGACTCTGAACACATACAAGAAATATCAACCACGCCGTTCGATACTACTAAGGCAAATATAATTATTGAGCATATTGAACATACAATAGCAGCAATTAGTAACGTTAAATCAATGGAGACAGCTAAAGAGTTGAAAACTGCCATGAACCCTGTTTTAGAAAAGCTTTGCCCTGTATTAGAAGAACTAAAATACACTGTAGCTGCAGTCAAACAAAGTAAAGTGGAGCAACATGAAGATATATCAGAAATGTCAGATGCATCGCTTGTGCAAACTTTAGCGACACCAATTTGCGAACTTCATCAAAACATTGTGGTTCTCACCCAAACTATTGTTGAAAATTTGGAAAGCATAAGAGATAGCAGTGCTGTGATTTCGACTGTTGCTGAGCCTCTACACGAGCTATATACAACTTTAGAAGTGCTCCAGCAAGACGTAATATCACAATATGGTGAAAGTATTGCTACTTATGATGTGAGTGTGAATATGGCAAGTGCCGTGCAGAACCTTCAGAGCTGCATCTTAATGATACAAGAGCAAGCTGGTGTAGAAGTGGTTGATGAAATGTCTACCTTAGAAGACATTTCCGGCATAAAAACAACAGCTGATACTATTCCTTCCGACCGGTTGGTATTGCCTACTGCCGTGGAGACACCTGTTGAGCAAGCGTTGAAATCTCTTAGTCAAGATCTTGCGGATTCTGCAACGGCACAAGCGCTTCAATCTCTAAATGAGCATATAACGGTCTTGCAAACACCTGAAATAATCGACGCTTTAGATTCACTTTCGGAAATCAGTGATTTTTCAAGTCTAAAGTCGGTTGCGCTAGGATTAGGAGAACTTCACGCTGGTATTGAAGAACTACTGCATCCAGTAGTAATGGAAAATACAGATGACATTGGTAATCTGATCAGCACTACAAAGTTAACGGCAATTGCAGAGCCGATGCAAGAACTCCAGCAGAGTCTGTCTATATTAGACATGAGTAACATTCCAGTTTACGAACATATTTTAGAATTACCGACAGAGAGGTTACATTCCGTTTTAAACACGATAAATGAGTTCAAAAAACAATTAGGTATGTGCATTATTGCCGTATTTCCTGCTATGGAGACAGCAGAAAAAACTATAGAAATATCCAATAAAGTAGAAACTTTACGAGAAATTTGCGAGCACTTAAATGATATTATTAAAACAACTAAAGTTGTGTCACAGGAGGTTCCTGTGAAGCAAGAAGTTCTTGTATTAGAGGAGACTGTAAATAATCTTTTGGATGCTACTGATGTGTCCAAAGGTATTAAAATTGAGAATGTTAAGGCTATTACTGAAAAACTATACGAGAATATATTAACTGTACAAGAAGAAATTATTCAATTTACACCCCAAACACCAGAAAAAATTTCATATGAGGCGCAGTTAATACAAACTATAGATGAAATTGAGAGTAATATTGCAGTCTTAGAACAATATGAATTTGTTGATCTCTCGCGGGCTTCTGATATTACTTCTTGTACTTCTCCACAACTGGCGATGGAACTTGATTCAGAATCATTGCTTCAAATGGATGATATTGTTGAGAATGCGGTAAACGTTGTGCACGATTCGACGCAAGATACACCCATGGCTGACTTGATGATAATAGAAGATTTTTTCAAGAGTTGCAAAAGTGAATTCACAATTCTGAGATGCTTGATGACAAAACAACTTAGTCATAAAAAAATTATC
Organism: Scrobipalpa atriplicella; assembly: GCA_029255725.1. NCBI lineage: Eukaryota > Metazoa > Arthropoda > Insecta > Lepidoptera > Gelechiidae > Scrobipalpa > Scrobipalpa atriplicella. The sequence continues at coordinate 25,467 of JARACY010001630.1, read as the reverse complement.
AGAATTTTGCAAGAATTTTCATTACTTCAAAGTACTATCAACGATTTTAGAGCTAAACGATCTGATCTAAGACTATCTGACGACATCGATTCATATTTGACTACGTTCTTAATTCACGCAGACGATTGTCTTAAAAATGTTCAACAGTCTTTGATTAAGATCGTTCAATCTCAGTCGGAGGTTTTATTTAAAACACCAAAAGAAAAGCTGAATAATAGTAAAAAAGCACTTAAAAATATTTCAAAAAGCAAAATATCTCCTCAAATTGCTGAAGTTGCAAGGAAATTTGATGAAATTATTGATGCAACGAAGGAATTTGTTGATAATGCTGAAACTGCAGTGATCGAGGAATTGAAAGATTCTTCCAAAGTTTCCTCTACGATACAAGTAAAAGATTTATCGGAAAAAATTGCAGAGATAACCACATTTGTTGAAGAAGTTTCTGTCAAAACACCAAATTCTGAAGCAAAAGAAGCTTTGGAAAAGATTCTCAGTTGTATTCACAAACATGAAGACTACAGAGATGCTGTTGGTACAGGAAAAACGTTAATTATAATTAAATGTTTATCCGAATGCTCTGATATATTACAAGAATCAATAACGGGTTTGAAACCAAAATCAGCAATTACTGAGCACCAGATTGAAGATAGCAGACTTAAAGCAGTCCTAACAGAAATGCTAGAACCGCTGCAAACTCTTCACAGTCAGCTAATTAGCGTCCAGGAGCAGGTCTTATCAGGAGTTGAAGAAGAAACAATTTCAGTTGACATTCCGTCAACGGAATCTCTCGTGCAAACTATGTCTGAAATCCACAAAGAAATTCAGCAAGTAAACTTGGAAAAACCAGCGGTTAACAACGAAGAAATTTCACTTATCATGGAAGTTGATAAAGAAATTCATTCCATTCAAAACAGCATTAGATCTATGGAAAATATACCACTTGCACAAGTTGTGAAAGATATAGCCAAGCCTATTGTAGACATAGAAAAATCCCTGCACGATATTTTATCTCCTGAAATAGAAACTGAAAGTAAAGGAAAGCTTCCATTAGGTAAGTTTAAACAAGTTAACATATCCGTTCACATTCATTACTTTTCTATGATATATTTCATGTGCATGCGTTTGAAAATTGTTAAGTAAAAATTAAAGATACAGACATGAAAAGATAAAAATTTATAAAAACAAAACTAATTAGAACTGAACGAAGCGTTTGATCAGATATATTTTTGTCTATTGACAGGTAAAGCCAAAGAACTTATTAAACACATCGACAAATACATTGAGTTAATAGAAATCGTCGAAGAAGTATCGGTGGTTATAAAAATCGATGACTTAAAGGATGCAGCTGATGTGGCTCGAGAATTACGTGAGAGTTTTGTCGCTATAGAATCTTTGCCCGATGTAAAAGGAGATGTCGGGAAAGAAATTGAAATTAGCATACACCATTCTGGTCTTGCCCTCAAACTTCAGAGGGCAATAACAGCCTTACATGTTCAAGTGTTAGATAGCGCTGAAGAGCTGGCACCGGCTTTAGGAACAGACGTTTTGCAAAAGATTACTCAAGCAACAGCACAACTACAGGCTGATTTAGTTGCTGTTACTGGAATTCAAGTAGCTTTGCAGGCACCTTTAGAACACAAAACTGAAGATGCGCGACCCTTGACTGATAAAACAGGTGAAATAGCTGCAGAAAGAACGCAGATGGTTGATGTTGAAGACAAGCATTTAATAGAAAAAGATACTCAAATGATTGTTACTGAAGTGCAAAGCCCAGAAGAAGAAGCACCACTCAATTTGACTAAAGAGCTAAAATCTGAAGATATAATATCAAAGACAACGCCTGTAATTGAAGAGCGGCCTTCTTTAGTGATGGAGAAATCTGAAGATCAAGAAAAATCTAAATTACTTGCAGAACCTATCGCGGTTTTTGGTAAGATAATAATTTTTATTTTTTGCTTTTTTTCAATCACTGCCCCCGTAGCATGCAGCCGAGATAAGAGGCCGCGATAGCCATCTTTTATCACATCTATCATGCAGCAGCATCCTACGGTGGCTATTACTTATAATATTACGAATGTTTACAATTGGCCTTTTTATATCTACTTTCTTTTTCTTACACAATATGGGAATAAACAAAACTACATGAAGTTGTCTTCCCATTTCAGAAAATCTCTTGCAACACATTGAAGAGTTCATATCTGCAGATACTGTTGAAATAGTAGGGAAAATATGTCAATCGACTGATATTGAAGTGCTTAAACAATCTGTTGAAACTGCCCAGGAACTACGTGGCTGCATATCAGTATTGCATGAAGAGACAGAAGGGCAAACAACAAAAGATTTAATTACTGTAGCTCAGCAAGAACAGGCAAAACAGTTAGCACAAAAGCTACAGGATACCTTTGAAGTTATACAGGTAGCAGTGCTAGATTCTGCAACGGAATTAACAAGTGGAATTGATCAACACGCAGTACAGCATGCAATTGAAGTAGTAACACAACTAAAAGATGATGTGAACGCTATCGTTATAGGTAGTAAAATAATAGAGCACAATTTATCTTTGGACACAAGTAAAACTACTACAGAACCAATAGAAGTATTGACAGAAAAGTCAGAAGAAGCCATATGTGTAGATACACTTAAACCAGTTCTCGGAAAAATAGAAGAATTGTCAACATGTGGTTCTGCAGAAGAATCTAAAAAATCCATAGAAGCAGTGGAAACATTTGCTGTGGAAACACAGCAAGCATTTATTACAGAAGCTGAAAAAGCAACAACACATGAACCTGAAAAAAGTGAAAGCATTCCAGACCAAAAAACTTCTGAAAATAAATATGAATCTGAAACCAAACACGAAGCAGATGAATGTTTAATAACCAAAATTGAACAAGCCGCTGAAATGTCCGATACATTGCCTATAGTTGCTGGAGTCGAAACTGAAGCAATAGCCAGTCAAGCATTGCCTACAATGGATGAAAAGCCTAAAGCTGCCGACAGTGTAGTTGCAAGTCAAGTTGACGTCGAAACTGCCCCAGTCGAAGAAGCTGCTATTAGTCAAGAACTCGATGCAGCGACCTTAGAACAAGCAGTATTTTCCGGTAATTCTTGTATTTGATTCGTTTTTAAATTAAAAGGTTGTCATGTCACGCAGTCAAAGTCACTGTTTAAATTGTACACACAAAAAAGCTATGCTTCCATTTCAAGCGGAAAACTATCCGTGTTTTCTAGATAAGAAAAATAGAATGTTTTATTGTTACTTTTTACTTAAAAACTATTTACAATTTACACACCCATTTCAGACACACTGTTACAACACATTGATGATTACATATGTACAGATGTTGTGAAAGTAATTGGTAAGTTAGCTGCAGCGGGAAACAATGAGGAATTATTGCAATCGATTAAAATAGCTCAAGAATTACAAGAATGTATCACAAATAGTGCTGATGTACATACAGTTGAGACTTGCGAAGAATGGTTTGACGAGAAGAGTAAAGAACGAGCAAATCTAGCACAGCAACTACAAACTGCACTGGTATCAGTTCAACATTTAGTACTTGAAAATGCAATGGATACTATTGCAGTAACTGATAATATGGCTGTTCAAAAGGCTATAGAAGTAACAAAACAACTTCAAAATGACCTTACCGTCCTCGTAAAATCAGAACAGGTTGAAGTGAAAGGTATAAAAGAAGATGTAGTATATAAAGAGCAGTCGGTCGCAAATATTGTAAATTTTGCTCCAGGTAAAGAAATAATTAATACTAAAACAAAAATTTTGTTTCATGCAAACATAAAATCACGCCTTTATCTCTAATGGGGTACTGATAAAAGAAATTTATATAGCAATATAGCGATCTGATTTTGAAACAGCTTAATACAATTTAATATAGTTATGCCTATGGGCTACCTACAGCAAGTTGTAGTTTTTTTTTGTTTTGGTATCGATGTATATTAGGTACATTAACAGACTTATTTACTACTTGAGGTGTTTTAAGTTTGTTTTAAATGAATATGTCCACAAACTCATTGAATCTGTAAAACGCTTTTCAGACGCTCTATTACAACACATTGAAGAATACTTATCCGACGATGTTCTTAATGTGGTTGATAATTTATCTGCACTATCGAATGATGATAAAATTAAGGACTCGGTTAAGTTGGCACGAGAATTACAAGAAACCTTTGCAGTTAGTATTCAAGAAAATACTCTAGAGACTTGCAATGAATTGTCCGATCTAAAAAGAATAGAACAAGTGAAATTAGCCCAAAATCTGCAGAATACATTAAATTCTTTACAACATGTGCTTCTTGAAAGTACAACAGAGATTATGGCAGTACCTTATGCTCCAATTGTCCAAAAAGTAATCGAAGTAGTCGGAAACCTTCAAACTGACCTCAATGCCATAGTTTTACCTAAGCAGGTCTTGATACAGCAAACTGTATTAGAAAAAGATGACTCGGAAGTCATTTCAGAAGACATAACTCACAAATCTTTTGAAATTAAAGTTGATACCGAAGCCGTGTCTATTACAAAACAAGAAAATTACTTACTTGTTGAAGAAACAGAAAACATAGGAGACCAGAAGTTTATAAAAGAACCTGCTGAGAAAATCACTGAAACTGACGCAGTAGTAAACATTTTGCAGAATGAGACAGAAGTGCCTACAGAAAAAGTAGTCGGCATAACGGACAGCGGCATAGTGGCTGAAGAATCAATGAAAATAGTCACAACAGAAGCTGAAAATGTAGTCAAATCTCAAGATAAAACTATGACTAAAACCAGTGGTAAATATTACATGATCATTATAACTATAACGTTAAGTTCCGTTTACGACTGCTTCAAATTATCAAACCAATATGTTTCTACTGCAAACTATTTTCTTACGAGCGACATGAACTTGAAATAACCTTACTTATTTTCTTTAAATGTCACAGTCTATATAACTTTAAAGTTGTATGTTTACAGCAAAGCAACACATTTTTAACACATTTACACTTCATTTCAGATACACTTTTACAACACATTAATGAATATCTTTCCCATGATGTAGTGGAAGTAATCAATGAGGTAGCTGGAAATGTTAACAATAACGAATTGAAAGAAACAATTAAAATAGCCCAAGATTTAAAAGATTTTATCACGGACACAGACAAAGATTGGTCAACCGAGAAGAATATAGAACAAGTAGAATTAGCACAGAAACTACAAATTGCTTTGATTTCATTCCAACATCTGGTTTTTGAATGTGCAACAGATACTATGGCAGCAATTGGTGACAACGCTGTTCTAAAGACTATTGAAGTTGCCACCCAACTCCAAAATGATCTCAATTCCATCGTTAAGTCTGAGCAGATTGGACAAATTGAGGAAAATTTGGATGCTATCGTAGAAAAAGAATTTATTAAAAATGATCAATCTACGCCTGCAGGTGAATCTGAAATTGTCACTGAAGAAGAACCTCAAAATAAGATGATTCTTGAAACAAAATCTACTATAGAAACTCAACAAGCTGCGATTCTCGAAACGCCTGGAAATAAAGATGCGGAACAGAATGGATCTTTGTCTAATGACGTAATAACAAGAGATGAGAAAATTTTAGTACAAAAAGCTCAAATAAATAATATAACTGATCATGATCAGACCGGTAATATAACTGACTCTATGAAACATTTCTGTCATTGCTTTTTTCGCTTAAAAATTAAAATACCTATAATTATCTATTTACTTAAAAGTAACTTAACATACCATCTTTTTGCATAACATACATTATTCACTTATTTTATACAATAAAATATATAATATATTTTTTGACTCAGACATCATAAAAAGGCTTTACACATATTATAATTACATATCCCATTGCAGACATACTTTTACAACACATTGAAGAATTTGTATCTGACGACGTTGTTGAAGCTATTAATAAGTTCGCTACAACTGCAAATAATGATGAATTAAAGCAGTCAATCAAAGTGGCACAAGATCTTCTAGAAAGCTTCTCTGTCAGTGGTGAAGAAAATAAAATGGAGACATGTAACGAATGGTCTATCGAGAAAACAACAGAACAAGCACAATTGGCACAGATGCTACAAGTTGCACTAATTTCTTTACAAAATATTGCTGTTGAATGCGTTGCAGAGTCTTTACCAAGAGTAGATAGCTCTATTCAGAAAGTTGTTAAGGTTGTAACGCAGCTTCAAGACGACCTTAAAGCTATAAAAATCTTAGAGCCACCCGTCATTCGTAAGGTTGATGAGTCTGTAACCGAGGAAGGAGCAAAACATTTGGATGTTATAAAAGAAAAGGATGAAAACCCTAAAACGTTTGCGGGTAAACTTAAAACTATCAATTCTGCTTTTGTGTAAAATTTACTTGCTGCTTCACACCACACTTCTCTTAAAATACTGGCTCATTAATGGAGAAACATTCTTCTCAAAATATTTTTGATTCGTTTCTATATTATATTTGACTTTACTCTTAAATTGCATCAATGCTAATTTAATTGTTTTGATATATTTTCAGGTATTCTGGTGCAGCATATTGAAGAATTTATATCTGAAGACATAATACAAACAATAGATAAGTTGGCTATACCTGAAAATGAAGATGAATTGAAGCGATCTGTGATGGTGGCACAAGAGCTACGAGAAAAAATAACAGCTTGCAAAACGGGTGCAAAATCAGAAATTGGAGTAGAATTCACTAGGGAAGTGCAAGCAGAAAAAGCTCAAATGGCACAGCAGTTGCAAACTGCGTTGTCAACTTTGCAACTTGTTGCTCTTGAAAGTACATTTGATCCCGCTCCTAATGTCAGTGAAGATGATCTACAACATGTTCTCGATGTAGTAACCCAGCTCCAAGATGATCTTGCCATTGTAGCTGCAATTGAACAAGTTATAGTTCACAAAGTGCCAGCAGAGGCAAAACTCAACGAAAAACCTGAAGAAGAAGAAGTCCAACAAACGACAACTGCCAAAATAATTATTTCAGAAGAAGAAGCGAAAGGAAAACTTGACAAGCCAACTCTTCAAGAAGTTTCGAAATATCCTACCGAAGATCCATTGAAAACTGAAGTAACAGCTAAATTGCCAGGTGTGTTTTATAAATTTATAGTCCTTGCAAGAAGTACCGTTAAAATACCTGTGTACAGATTTTCTTATTGTCAAATATTTTTTATCTTTGTTTTGATTTAAACTTAGCAAAACACCAAGTTGTTACACAAAGCATTTTTACACCCAAATTACACATATTTTTCAGATTTACTATTACAACACATTGAAGAGTATATTGCTCAAGAGGTAGTTGAAGTAGTTGATAAATTATCTAATGCAGCTGAAAGTGAAGTATTAAAACAGTCTATTCAAATTGCGCAAGATTTGCATGCAATGCTAGCTGTGGAAGGTTGTAGCGTTAAAGAAACAAGCACCTGCGAAAAACTTGCATTACACAAAACGGAACAACTACATCTAGCACAAAAATTTCAGAGTGCTTTAAATTTTGTCCAATCAATAGCCTTGGGAAATTGCGCTGAGCGTGATTTGATTTGCGTTATTGAAATGCAGAAGGTAGGCCAAATTGTTACCCGTCTTCTTGAAGACTTGAGTGAAATTCCTACTTGTGCGCAAATCCAAATTATACAAATACTTCCAGAATTAGAAGGAACTTCAAACAAAGTGGCAATGAAAGAAGAACCAAAAGAAGTAAAATTGTCTGCTGAAATTGTAGCTAAAGATATCTTACCAGCAGAAATTAAAATTAAGGAAACACAAATCAATGAGCTTATATTGACGGAAAAGCCGATATCTGCAGAGATTGTAGAAAACGAAGGTCCATTACTTGAGGTAGTGATTGAAAAAATCGTAGCTGACAAACCCGAAAACAATCATACAGAAAAATGTAGGGATGCGGAAACTCAAAATGAAGAAATAAAAGTAACTAAAATGGAAATAATAGAATTACAAGACTTAATACAACAATCTGGAGAAATAAAAGTTACAAAAGCACAAGTGCAAGAAATTGAGGAGGATTCCGTTAAAGTGCATTCACCCATAGCTGTTATAGAATTTCAAATAGAATCCATACAACAGATTGAAACTGTAAAAGTCGAAGGAAAAGAATTAAAAGAAAAAGAACAATTATCAGGTATGCTAGCAGAGGCCGAAGTAATACAGGTAGATGTACACGAACCTGCAGAAATGAAAACAAAACTGGTTGAAATGCAATCTTATCCAAAAACAGTAGAAAATATGATACCTGGGGAAACAGAAAATAAAGAAGTTCTAATTGAAGAGCATAAAGACCGGATAGAAGTTCCAGATTCAGTAAAATCCATGAAACTATTTGTAGAAGATTTGCAAGAATCTGTTAAAGATGAAGCTTTTTCGGAAATATTAGTAATGACTAAAGCTGAAGTAGAAAAACCTATAGAACAAATGCTTGCAGAACAGCCAGTGACTGCAGTCATTATATGCGAAGAACTTATTTCACAAATGGAACTTACAAATCAGCAAATCGAAGAGAAGGTGCACGGAAACCCCGAAAAGAATACGGAAATTGAAGTATCAGAAAATTTCACTACAGATATACAAACAGAAGAAAAAATCTTACCTGAAAAAGTTGGAATAGAGACGGTGTCCGTAAAATATGTTGATGTCGATGTTAAAAAAGAACAAGAACAGGAATCGTTGCCTTTTCTAGCAGGAATAGAAAAAATGCCGGTAACAGAGCCTGCTGAAGTTAAAACTCAGAACATTCAAACAGATAAAATTATTTCTGCAGAAGAAGATCCTGTTAATATAATAGTGCTTGAAAAGAATACTGAAATTCAAGTAGCAGGACAAGTCGCTACAGATATACAAACAAAAGAAGAACTCTTACCTGAAAAAGTTGAAATAGTGACGGTACCCGTAAAACATGTTAAAGTCGATATTAAGAAAGAACAAGAAGAAGAATCATTGCTTATTCTAGCAGGAATAGAGAAAATGCCGGTAACAGAGCCTGCTGAAGTTAAGATTCAGAAAATACAAACCAGTAAAATGATCTCTCTAGAAGAAGATCCTGTTGATAAAATGGTGTTTGAAAAGTTCATAGTTAAAGAAGATCCTTTAAAAGAAAAAGAACTTGCAAAAGATATCTCTGTTGATAAGCAAATATTGGCAGAAGCATCATTATTAGAAGAAAAAATACCGTTGCTACCTTCAGATAATATTGAAATTAAATCACAATTTGTTGAAGCGGAACCTGCTAAAACAGATGATACATTAATAGAACTAACCAACAAAATTTATGAAAACGCTGAACAAAAACCTAATGATAATAAAACTACAGGTCTAAATATTTCAAAAGATAGTTTAAAAATCAAACTTGTTATTCAAGAGGACGATAAGCCTGTTGCAGAGAAACTAAATGTTAGTGACGAAATAATTGCGACTCTTGATCCAGAAGATAAACTGGGTAAATCCTTATCTATAGTACAATCTATATAAATAAACCATAAAAAAACTAAGCGATAGCGTCTGAAAGAACAAAGTGCTTACTTAACTGAAATAACATTTATTTTATATTTTGTAGTTTCTGACAGTTCATTGCTCAAACTGTACCAAAATAAGTTATCGTACGCTTTTATTACACTACTGCATATTACATGTCACTTTACCACTACAGATTAATCACGCTGTTAACACAAATTATATTTGAACTGAACAGAATAATATTTACCCAAGATACTTTATTTAATCACGTATCTAATTATTAAAAGTATTGAAAAGCTTTTAGTGTCATTGATAAAAAAAACTTATAGTGTATTGATCTTTAAAATTTCAGAACGTGCTGGCCTCATGAAACACATAGAAGAATTTATTTCAGAGCAAATATCAGGAGCGGAGAATCTAGCTATGATAGCTAACATGGAACAGCTGAAAGCATCAGTAGAGCTAGCCAAGGACTTGCGAGAAACAATTGCTGTTATTGAAACACTAGCCTCTTCAGAAGAAACTGTTTCTGTAGCTGAAGAAGCCCGTGTTGAACAAGCAAAACTGGCACAAAAGCTGCAAAATGCGCTGTCTACTTTACAAACGGAAGTATTTGACAGCGCTCAAGAAGTAGCTCCTAGTCTAGATATTAAGGCCCTTCAGCGTGTATCTGAAGCAGTCACGCATTTGCAAGAGGATCTTACAGAAGCATTTGTTTCCCATATTTCAAAAGACGTAAAGTTTGTGCCTGGTAAGTATTGTGTTCGTGTATTCGTAATGTACTATTATTAGTCCGTGGGATGCTCGCCCAAATTTTCCAAAACGGTAAATTTTGGTGGTACCAATTTTCCTTTATACAGTAGTTGGACATAATTATAGGGATGTAAAAGAACTATGCCTGCCATCTCTGAGTGGCAGCTAACAAAAATGGCGGCCAATTAAAGATGGCGAATATTCGAAAAAAATAGTAAACTTGGAGTGAATATTTTTTTCTTAATACCGTAGTTAGACAGGCTTATAAGAATGTTAAAAAACCTTATTTCTCATCTCTAAGTAGTATCTAATAAAAATGGCGGCCAATCTTAGACAGAAAATGATGATTTTCATAATATCTACTATATCTCAAAAACTGTATATCCGATTAAAGATTTTATTTTTTTATTTTTAAGGTCTTACCATATACCTCAAATATTGTCTTTATACTGTTCCTGAAAAGTAAGCCGTTAATTAGTTATTTAAAAAAAAACGCAAAAATTCACTTTTGTAACTTTTTAATTATTGTTTTTATCCAAGATTTATTGGTATTTATTGATAAAAAATATTTTTGCTATATACTTTAAGAAATTGCCTTTAATTTGATATATAACATGTTTAATTTTTATTCGTAAAAACTCGTAAAAAAAAATTAATTTTGTGGGATGCTCGCCCAAATTTTCCAAAACGGTAAATTTTGGTACCGATTTTCCTTTATACAGCAGTTAGATATGCTTCTATGGATGAAGAAGAATAAGAAGAATAAGAAGACATCGAAGATTCAGATTTTCGCGAGTCTAATATTTATGATCAAAACTAATTTTTACACAAAATTAATTTTTTTTACGAGTTTTTACAAATAAAAATTAAATATGTTATATATTAAATTAAAGGCAATTTCTTAAAGTATATAGCAAAAATATTTTTTAACAATAAATACCAATAAATCTTGGATAAAAACAATAATTAAAAAGTTACAAAAGTAAATTTTTGCGTTTTTTTTTAAATAACTAATTAACGGCTTACTTTTCAGGAACAGTATAAAGACAATATTTGAGGTATATGGTAAGACCTTAAAAATAAAAAAATAAAATCTTTAATCGGATATACAGTTTTTGAGATATAGTAGATATTATGAAAATCATCATTTTCTGTCTAAGATTGGCCGCCATTTTTATTAGATACTACTTAGAGATGAGAAATAAGGTTTTTTAACATTCTTATAAGCCTGTCCAACTACGGTATTAAGAAAAAAATATTCACTCCTAGTTTACTATTTTTTTTGAATATTCGCCATCTTTAATTGGCCGCCATTTTTGTTAGCTGCCACTCAGAGATGGCAGGCATAGTTCTTTTACATCCCTATAATTATGTCCAACTACTGTATAAAGGAAAATTGGTACCACCAAAATTTACCGATATGTTGAGCATCCCATGGACTATATTTTATGTGATGCCTCAGTTAAAGTTCCAATTTTTTTTTTTATAGAGACGATAGAAGAAAATTCTATGAAACATCTAGAAGAACTCTTGCAAGAAGTGAGTGATAAAATTATGACAAACTCAACGGAAAAATCTGTAGAAGATACAGAAGCATTAAGAGACACATTAGATGAAGTACAAACCGTTATTATCAAACTAAAGCGTGACTGTGATGGGGCTGGCAACGATACTCTCAATGAAACTCTTGATGATTTAGAGTGCAGTGTGAGGAGTGTCCAACTTCAGATAAATGAAGACAGTCCGCCAGAACTTTTAAAAGAAGCCTGTGCAACGCTGCAACTACTTGCAAATAATATGAGTGAAACACAAGAAGTCCATATTACTGGGACGATCACAAAGGAAAGCAAATCCGAAAATGTGTTAGAAAAATGTTCTCAAGAAGCCAACGATACTGTCAAACTGTTGGAGGCCGTCACTAAGATTGACACTAAGGATCTTACTCAACTGACAGATATTGTGTCTCGCCTGACCACTTTGAAGAATTCTCTCCTATCATTAAGATTAAGCTTTTCGGGAGATGCTGAAACTCTAATAGAGAAAGGCGTGGATGTAGTTCAGAGCTTGAATCAGATTGAAGAAAAAGTATTTTCACTTGAAAAAGATGTAGAAAATGAAACAAACTTAGCTCTATCGACAAAAGAGAATATACTCGTGGCTGTGCATTCAATTTATGGCAGTATTTCGAATATGCGGAGTACAATTTCTACTATACAAAAACAATACATGTACGAAAGCTACGGTAAACCATCAGAAAGCTTATTGCGGTCAATCAAGAATGTTAATTCCATATTGAACTCTGAGGATAAACAAATTGACACACTTAATTGGAAAAAGATTTCAAAATCTTTACGAACTGTGCTGAACCATTTCGAAGATGTAAAATTCTACGTGAATCTTGACAAAACAGCAAGACTACCTAGTGATGCTGCTTTTACTAAAGTTATACTAGAAGAATTAAAATTAAACATCAACGATGTAATATTTCCCTTTATTAGAAGTACAAGTCCCTTTGCAACCAAAAAATTTCACGAAATACTGAAATCTCTTGAATCTACTTTAGTAGGCATAGAAACAAGATCAACTCTGGAAGTAAAAGAAAAAATACCAATCTTTAGACAATTAGCGTCACAAATGTTGAGTTTAACGAGCTCTATCAAATATGATCTTGAAAACCAATTACAAGACGAAGAGAAAATAACAATAAGAGGAGATGACACTATTACAGAAGAAATTATAAAATCAGAAGAAACACAAGAAAAGGAACCAGTGCCATCTACAAGTAAAGCTCCGATAAAAGAAATTATAAAAGATGAAAACGAACAAGATGAAAATATAAAAGAAAAAGGAATAAAGAAAAGAGACAGCAAAAAGAAACGTGAAGACGAAAGACGAAAACAAGAAGAACAAGCACGAATTAATCAAGAAAGAGGAGAAGCTGACAAAGCTAAGTCAGAAATACTCAAGTTAGAAGACGAAAAACAAAAGGAAGATTATGCAAAAATGAAATTTGAAGACGAAAAAGAAAAGGAAATTAAAAGCGAAGAAGAGATAAAGGGAGACGAAGAAGAAAAATTAAATGTCGAAGATGAAACATATCAGGAAAAAAAGCATTCTGGAAGAAGATTAGAAAAAAAGGAACAAGATTCCGAGCTTGATCGAGAGGAACAAGCAATTAAGCTTGTTACGGAGAAAGAAAAAGCAGAAAACCTGGAAAGAGAACAGAAATTAGCAGATGAAAAGTGGGAGTGTGAGGCTAAGCCTGAAAAAGATGCTGAAGAAGCTGAGATATTAGAAAAAGGAAAACAAGAAGCAGAAGAACAAAACATCAAAGACACAAAACAAAAACCCGGTGAAAAAGATGAGCATCCCAAAGAGCAAAACAAAGAAGGAAAACTTGAGGAAAAACAAATACCATCTGAGGAAAAATCAAATCAAGAAAATTTAGGAGAGCTCAGTCAAGAAAGGAAAGAAGATGAAAAGTTAGATAAAAAAAAGAAAGCGGCAGCAATGGAGAGACTGGATGAAGAAAAACCAAAACGAGACGAAAAAGCTGAGCTTCATAAAGAGCAGGAGCTAGAAGAAGAGAAAGAATTTGAAAACAATTTCAAACTATCAGAAGAAAAATTAAAACAAGAAGATGAAACTCAACTCAAACAAGAAATGGAAGAAACTAAACAACAAAGTCTAGCAGAGGAAAAACCAAAAGAAGATGAAGAAGCTATGATCAAAGAACAGCAGGAACAAGTAGAAGAACTCGAAAGGATAGAACTCGAGAAAAAACGTAAGATATCTGATGAAAAACATAAAAAAGAGGATGCAGCAATGCTCGAAAATGAAGAGGCAAAGCAGTTAGAAAAAAAAGAGAAAAAAGCAGAAGCGCAAATGCTTGAAAAACAAAAACAAGAAGTAGATACAAGGGATAAAAAATCACTGGGAGAAGCTGATATATCAGAACGAGAAAAGGAAGAATCAGAAATCAAAACGCCTGAAGAGATAAAACAAAAATCAGAAGCTGTAGAACTTAAAAAAGAAGATGAAGAAGCTAAAATATTAGAAAAGGAAAAAAAGAAAACAGAAAAGCAAAAGTTGGAAGCGGGAAAAGAAGAAAAAGAAGCGGCTGAAAGTTTAGAAAAAGAACAGAAAGGAGCAGAAAAGAAAACGTTGAAAGAAGAAAGACAAATACAAGAAGAAGCTGAACAGTTAGAAAAAGAGAAAGAAGAAGCAGAAAAGCAGAAATTGGAAGTCGAAAACCGAAAACAAGATGAGGAAGCTCAATTGAAACAAGAAAAGATAGAAGCTGCAAAAGTAGAAAAAGAAAAGAAACAAGCAGAACAGCAAAATTTGGAAGAGGATAGACAAAAACAAGAAAAGAAAGCTAAACTTACACAAGAAATGGAAGAAGTAGAAAAGCAAAAGTTAAAAGAAGAAAAACGAAAACAAGATGAGGAAGATAAACTGAAAAAAGAAAAGGAAAATGCTGAAAAGTTAGAAAGGAAGAAAGAAGAAGAAGAAGTGATAAAGTTGGAGGAGAGGCAAAAACAGGAACAGGAAACTAAAATGAAAAAAGAAAAGGAAGAGGCAGAAAAGCTAAAGGTGGAAGAGGAAAGACAAAAACAAGAAAATGAAGCTAAACTTAAACAAGAAAAGGATGAAGCTGAAAAGCAAAAATTGAAAGAAGAAAAACAAAAACAAGAAGAGGAAGCTAAACTAAAACAAGAGAAGGAAGAAAAAGAAAATAAAGAAGTAGAAAAGCAAAGATTGGAAGAAGAAAGAAAACAAGAAGAGGAAGTGAAACAGAAACAAGAAAAAAAAGAAGCTGCAGAATTAGAAAAACAAAAGGAAGAAGTAGAAAAGCAAAAGGTAGAAGAGGAAAGACAAAAACAAGGAAATGAAGCTAAACTTAAACAAGAAAAGGATGAAGCTGAAAAGCAAAAATTGGAAGAAGAAAAACGAAAACAAGAAGAGGAAGCTAAACTAAAACAAGAGAAGGAAGAAAAAGAAAATAAAGAAAGAGAAAAGCAAAGATTGGAAGAAGAAAGAAAACAAGAAGAGGAAGTGAAACTGAAACAAGAAAAAAAAGAATCTGCAGAATTAGAAAAACAAAAGGAAGAAGTAGAAAAGCAAAAGTTGGAAGAGGAAAGACAAAAACAACAACAGGAAGCTAAACTTAAACATGAAAAGGAAAAAGCAGAAAAGCAAAAGTTGGAAGAAGAAAAACGAAAACACGATGAGGAAGCTCAATTGAAACAAGAAAAGGAAGAAGCTGCAAAATTAGAAAAAGCAAAGGAAGAAGAAGAAAAGCAAATGTTGGAAGAGAAAAGACAAGAACAGGAAGCTAAACTAAAACATGAAAAGAAGGAAGCAGAAAAGCGAACGTTGGAAGAAGAAAAACGAAAACAAGAAGAGGAAGTTAAACTGGAACAAGAAAAGAAAGAAGCTGCAAAATTAGAAAAAGAAAATGAAGAAGCAGTAAAGCAAAAGTTGGAAGAAGAAAAACGAATTCAAGAAGAAGCTAAACTAAAACAAGAAAAGGAAAATGATGAAAAGTTAGAAAAGGAGAAGAAGAAAATTGAGAAAAAGAAGTTAGATGAAGAAATACAAAAACAAGAAGAGGAAGCTAAACTGAAACAAGAAAAAGAAGAAAAGGAAAAGAAAGAAGCAGAAAAGCAAAATATAAAAGAAGAAAGCCGAAAACAAGAAGAGAAAACTAAAATAGAGAAACAAAAGGAGGAAAAAGAAAAGAAAGAAGCAGAAAAGAAAAAAATTGAAGAGAAAAAACAAAAACAAGAAGAGGAAGCTAAACTGAAACAAGAAAAGGAAAATGCTGAAAAGTTAGAAAAGGAGAAGAAAGAATCAGAAAAGAAAAAGTTGGATGAAGAAAGACAAAAACATGAAGAGGAAGCAAACCTGAAAAAAGAAAAACAAAAAGCTGAAATGTTAGAAAAGGAGAAGAAAGAAGCGGAAAAGCAAAAAATAGAAGAAGAAGAAAAACGAAAACAAGAAGAAAAAGTAAAAATGGAGAAAGAACAGGAGGAAAAAGAAAAGAAAGAAGCAGAAAAGAAAAAGTTGGAAGAGGATAAACAAAAACAAGCGGAGGAAGCTAAATTGAAACGAGAAGAGGCTGATAAGTTAAAAGAGGAGAAGAAAGAAGCAGAAAGACAAAAACAGGAAGCTAAACTGGAACAAGAAAATGAAGAAAAAGAAAAGAAAAACGCAGAAAAGCAAAAGTTGGAAGAAGAAAAACGAAAACAAGAAGAGGAAGCAAAACTAAAACAAGTAAAGGAAACAGCTGGAAAGTTAGAGCAAAAGTTGGAAGAAGAAAAACGAATGCAAGAAGAAAAAGCTAAAATGGATAAAGAACAGGAGGAAAAAGAAAAGAAAGAAGCAGAAAAGAAAAAGTTGGAAGAGGATAAACAAAAACAAGCGGAGGAAGCTAAATTGAAACAAGAAGAGGCTGATAAGTTAAAAGAGGAGAAGAAAGAAGCAGAAAGACAAAAACAGGAAGCTAAACTGGAACAAGAAAATGAAGAAAAAGAAAAGAAAGACGCAGAAAAGCAAAAGTTGGAAGAAGAAAAACGAAAACAAGAAGAGGAAGCAAAACTAAAACAAGAAAAAGCTGAAAAGTTAGAAAAGAAAAAGAAAGAAGCAGAAAGGAAAAAGTTGGAAGAAGGAAAACAAAAACAAGAAGAGATAGCAAAACTGGAGAAAGAAAAGGAAAAGAAAGAAGCAGAAAAGCAAAAATTGGAAAAGAAAAGGCAAAAACAAGAAGATGAAGATAAACTTAAGCAAGAAAAGGAAATAACTGAAAAGTTAGAAAAAGAAAAAAAAGAAGCAGAGAAGCAAAAACTAGAAGAAGAAAGACAAAAGCAGGAAGGAGAAGCTAAACTGAAAAAGGAAAAGGAAATGAAAGAAGCTGAAAAGTTAGAAAAAGAAAAGAAAGAAAAAGAAAAGAAAGAAGCCGATAAACGAAAGATGGAGGAAGCAAAACGAAAACAAGATGAAGAAGCTAAACTGAAACAAGATAAAGAAGAGGCTGAAAAGTTAAAACAAGAGAAGAAAGTAAAAGAAAAGCTAACGATTGAAGAGGAAAAACAAAAACAAGATAAAGAAGCTAAGCTTAAAAAAGAGCAAGAACAAGCAGAGAAACTTGAAAAAGAAAAATTGGAGCTAGAGAAACATCGTAAGCTAAAAGAAGAAAACCAAAAACATAAAGGAGAAGCTATTATTAAAAAAGAAAAAGCTGACAAGTTAGAAAAAGAAAAAGAAGTAGTGGAGAAAGTTGAGGAAGAAAAACTGAAAAAAGATAAGACCCTTAAAGGAAAGAAAACAAAAGATGCCGAGAAGAAAGAAATTGAGGAAGAAAAACGTAAACAAGAGAAATTAAAGAAATTTGAACAAGAGAAACTGAACAGAAGCGTTAAGAAAGAAGAAGAAGAGCACATTGGTGAAAATCAAGTTGGCAGGCAAAAAGAGCAACAAAGAGTTGATAGAACAGCAAACGAGCCGAAAGAAAACGGCCATAGAATAAGACGAGATGAATACGAAATTGATAAAACTACAAAATTAAGAACACGTGATGAAATTATGACTGTAACACATATAGATTCTACCGAATCACGAACTCATACAAGTCAAGATACACGACATAGAGAAGATTATGACTCTCCTACAGCAAGGCGAAAATATGAAAGTAGAGATAAACCGACGTTTGTAGATCATAACCACAAGGATTATACCATGGAATTTGCAAGACCTTCTGGTTATAGAGAAAAGACATTCGATGAAAAACCGCCTGTCTTTGAACGTGATAGCTTCGGTCGAAGCCCCACTATTTACAAAGCCCACACGCTAGTCATGGAGTCCCAACTGCGTTCCTCTCTACCACCACCTAAAGAAGTTACGCGAAGGAGTGATTCAGAAAGACGTTCAGAAGTAAGGCATAAAAGTAAAGCCGTAAGTGAATCAAGGAGCATACTTTCTGAAAAAAGATCTAGTGTGCCACGAGACATTAAGCGGAAACCCGTATTTTCAACTTACCTGACCGACAGAACTGCCGTCGAAGGCTCCAGAGTAAAATTGACTTGCAGTGTACTTTCGTCAAGTGACCCTACAATCACATGGTATAAGAACGGTGTAGTATTAGATAATAAATTGAAATATAGAACGAAATTCGTGGATGGATTAATTACTATGGAGGTTCTGAATGCTGTACCCAGTGACTCAGCCGAATACAGTTGTACTGTGGAAAATGAGAATGGTTCAGTGAGTTCGTCTGCAAACTTGAAAGTTTATCCTAGTTTCGAAGCTTCTCCGATTCCTCCGACGTTCACTCGATCAATTCGTGGTAAGTAAATATATCTATCGTTTGTTCATTCGTTTGTGATATGATCATCAGCATCACTATCAGTCAAGTACGAGCGTATTACTTACGAGTAGGAGTTTTGATTTAGTTTCTTTAATTTTATTTTGTAATTCTGGTAGTGTAGTATAATTAATAAAATAACTAAGTAATTTATTTCATTATGTTTTTTTTTTTGTAATTTAGATACATATCACTTGGCTGAAAATGAATTGGTGCTGGAGTGTCGTATTCGGGGGCAACCTTTACCAACGATTACCTGGATGAAAGACGACAAATCAATAAGTGGTAATGAAAGATACGAAGCCTTCTACCTAGCTGACGGTGTCTGTCGGTTGGCCATCAGTCATCCTACTCCTGAAGATAGTGGCAAATACACCTGCAAGGCAGAAAACTCTGTATGGTCTGATCAGATATCTCATGTAGTCAGCTTTACCGGTGAGTCCCTTAATCAATGTTGGTACTAAAAGTTACCTATGCACAGGCAAGTGAGCCTTTTGGACACCTAAGCTTTTTCTGACTGTTCGTTCATATACTTCTTCTTCTTCTTACGGTGCTTCTCGTTGGCCGTCAGCTCCGCATATTTTCTTTTCTCTCGTCTGCTGGAAAGGATCTTCTATTCTGGCGATGCCTTACGCCCGAGAGCCACGTTTTCTTTGGTCTACCGACGCGACGTCTGCCCTGCACTCTTCCTATTAAAATTGTTTGAAGAAGGCGGTAACGCTCATGCCACAGAATGTGTCCAATATATCCCACCTTCCTTCTCTTAACGGTTTTCAAGAGTTCCCGGGATTTCCTCACGCGACGGATAACTTCTTCATTTGTGACTCTCTGAACCCAACTTATTCGAAGCATACGACGCGACGGTAAAACCACATTTCTACGGCTTCTAGTCTTCTGCGAGTTTCTTTCTTTATTGTCCATACCTCGAAACCATAAACCAGATGTAACATTGAAGCATTCTTACACGTAGGTTTGTGTCAAGTTGCCGGCTTGTCAATTCTTTCTTCATTCTGGTAAACGACGCACGAGCTATTTCTATCCGGGTCTTAATCTCTGTTTCATATACTTAGACACTCCTAAACGAAATTGGCCGTCTACCGAAAAGTTATCTGTTGTACAAATACACTGCCTTTTTGTGGGGCCTGGACTATTTTCAATAAATAAGTTTTCGATTACAGTAATATTTACTTACAACACTGTAGATATTTATCATCATTATTATGGTTTCAGGTAAAGAGAGCCGCCTTAGTCCGAACCTGGCTACCATAGAACGCTCTCGGTTTAACAGACAAGCTATGGAATCTCGCCGACCACATTTCGCAAACGTGCTTAACGACTACAAGGTCGTCAGAGGTGGAACGATAGACCTTCAAGTGGAGATCAGGGGTGATCCTACGAGAATCGAATGGCTCCGGGAAGGGCGGTCTGTGACGGAAGTGTATAGAAACGCTAAGACGTTTGTGGAACAGGACCTTTACACTTTGGCGCTTTCTGACGTAACGGAGAAAGAGTCTGGTCTATACACGTGTAGGGCATGGAGTAGTCACGGCACAGTGGATATGAATGCCGCCATAACCGTTGTCCAGCCGAACGAACTCGACGGAAAGCCGGCTACCATAGCTGGGCGACCCGAAAAAGATGTGTTGATTTGTGTTGGGGAAGACCTGAACATTTCTTTCAGGGCGAAGGGTGAACCGAAACCAAAAGGTAATCGATTAAAATCAAAGAAGAGAATAGCTTTGTGAGCAAAAACTATTTTTTTAATATGACTTTGTTCATTAAGCATGATTAAATTTCAAAATACAGGGATTAAAAATTTGTTCACTAAACTTCAGAGAGTATTTTTATAACTTGAGTTGAGGGTATATAGGTTTACACCTTTTTCATTTCTCGACCTGTTCCTTGGGGGAAGTTGTCAGGGGTAGGTTTACACCCTAAAGTTTGTTCTCTCCGTACTTGTGTAGTGTACCCGTATCCCGTAAACAAAGACTGCAAATCATGCTTTGTTTTCAGTGCTCCTCATGAAAGGTATGCGAGACATCTCCAACAGTCAGAGGGTCAGCAAGATGACGTCAGATGACTATGTGAAGTTTACGCTAAAGAGATCCGTGATGTCAGACGCTGGGACATACTGCGTCCTGGCGAGGAACGCTTACGGATGCGACCGAGCGTTTGTCACTGTTGTTGTAAGTGTTTTTATACATGGTAACGAACTGTAGTAACGAAGATCTTTTACTATAAGAAAGCTGCGCAATTACCATGAGTACCTAATTCTGAATCGTGCGCGACCAACCCCTCACCGGAGTCCGGAGCCAAACAGCTTCCTGTGTTCCGTCGGTGAGTGAGAGTGCCAGTGCCATAACAGGTTTCTTCTAGGTGAGCTCGCTCCATCGATGGCTCTGTAATTGGCATCCGTGACCTTGTGCCTAAATTTCTAGAGTTAAGAGCAAATTAAGCCACTTTAATAAAATTAAAAAAATAGTAGTAAAAGCTACTTTTTACCAAGGAAAACCTGAAACCGCGGCGCAAAAATGCTAGTACCTAAACCTTAATAATGAACGATAATGATGAATGTAATGTTATACAATGATATAAAAAATGTTCTCTAGGTGAGACAGAGAGCTGATTCGGAGAGTTATCTCTCAGATTGGGATCATCCGGCTGAAGAAACCGCCTCTTCAATCACCGAGCGACAATATAAATGTAAGTTTATATCTATAGAATCACGACCTCCCCACCGCTAAATTGTATTTGCCTTGTTGACATGTCGCGGAGCTATTCAATTTATATTGGCACCGAGCGGCTGGCACGCCTTCAACGCGCTGGCATTCACGACAGTCCCTTAAGGTCATTGCCGTTGTTAATGATTGTTTGCAGCCGTTCCCGAGCGGATCCCGGGCGAGCCGAACGTGGTCGACGGCGGCAGCAACTGGGTGTCGCTCGCGTGGCCCAAGCCCAACAACCGCTACGCTGCGCCCGTGCTCGCCTACAGGCTCGACAGCTGGCAGCTCGGCAAGGAAGGAGGCGCGCGCTGGCAGGAGCTCGGCATCACCCCACTCAACAACTTCGACGCGTTCAACCTCAAGCAAGGCGAGGAATACCACTTCCGCGTCACACCGAAGAACCGATACGGCTGGGGCGAGTCCGTCCAGACCACCAGGCCGATTAAAGTCGGCCTCGCGGGCGACCAGCCAGAATTCGTGGAGATACTGCCAGGACAGTTGAAAGTGTTGATCGGTGAAACGGCGAATTTGAGTTGTAGTGTTAAAGGGAATCCGACGCCGTCTGTGGTGTGGATGAAGAACGGGCATGAGGTGGAGGATGACGAGCGGGTGAGGAGCTCGTTCGACGGGATGCGGTGCCGGCTGTCGATCGAGGGCATCCAGGCGGAGGACGAGGCGCGCTACAGCTGCGAGGCCAGCAACGCGCACGGCCGAGCATCTACGTACGCGCGCCTCGCCGTCGTCAGCGACCGGCTGGTGTGGGAGGCTGATGCTAAGCTCAAAAGGTAAACTTTCTACTCCTTTATTTTTTGTTTTGCATAGTATTTTGAAGTATTCAGAGGGTTATCGGAACTTGTCACGGTACATTTCGTTGCATCTTGCGACTAAGGCTTCGTTCAGCGAGACGTGGGGCTATGCGCGGCGTGTCAGAATGATCGCGCGGTATAAGCTTTTAGGCTTCAATTCAAGCAAACGCTTCTCCGTAACGTATACAACGCCACATGCTTGTATTTACCACGCGACGCACCGCGCAGTTTTCGCGTCTCTTTGTACGAGGCATTCTTGGGTAGATATTCTGCTTACTATTAAATTTCTTTATGTTTTATGTTAAACAGCGGCAAAAATCTTTGCGTTATTGAATATGTTTTCTCGACAAGGTAATCCATGGCCTAAGCCTAACAAATGAAAGCGAATAAAATGATTATATACAGTTAAAACCCGTTCTAAATGCACGCATTTCTTATAACTAGTTTTTAACTATGTTTAACAGCTTATTGTACACAAAAACAATAATAGAACAAGTGAATAGGGAATTAGGACACAATAGGCATAGGCTTATTCCTAAAAAGAAATTTCTTTCAACAGACCTAGTATGCGTTCGCACTTGCCTTGTGTGGTGTTTTGACAATGACCTTTAACACAATAATAAATAGTAGGTATTTGCGTACTTGCCTTTTCACATTCTCCATTGCTTGTTTACCAGGGAGCGTTCCGCGGAGGTGCATGGTGACTATCCTCCACAGTTCACCATGCGTCTCCGGGACCGGCGGGTGCAGGCCACGTACCCGGTCCGCCTGACCTGCCAGGTCGTCGGCAACCCGCCCCCCACCGTCGCCTGGCTGAAGGACGCCCAGCCTGTCACGTTGGATGGTAAGTACGCAAATACCTACTATTTATTATTGTGTTAAAGGTCATTGTCAAAACACCACACAAGGCAAGTGCGAACGCATACTAGGTCTGTTGAAAGAAATTTCTTTTTAGGAATAAGCCTATGCCTATTGTGTCCTAATTCCCTATTCACTTGTTCTATTATTGTTTTTGTGTACAATAAGCTGTTAAACATAGTTAAAAACTAGTTATAAGAAATGCGTGCATTTAGAACGGGTTTTAACTGTATATAATCATTTTATTCGCTTTCATTTGTTAGGCTTAGGCCATGGATTACCTTGTCGAGAAAACATATTCAATAACGCAAAGATTTTTGCCGCTGTTTAACATAAAACATAAAGAAATTTAATAGTAAGCAGAATATCTACCCAAGAATGCCTCGTACAAAGAGACGCGAAACTGCGCGGTGCGTCGCGTGGTAAATACAAGCATGTGGCGTTGTATACGTTACGGAGAAGCGTTTGCTTGAATTGAAGCCTAAAAGCTTATACCGCGCGATCATTCTGACACGCCGCGCATAGCCCCACGTCTCGCTGAACGAAGCCTTAGTCGCAAGATGCAACGAAATGTACCGTGACAAGTTCCGATAACCCTCTGAATACTTCAAAATACTATGCAAAACAAAAAATAAAGGAGTAGAAAGTTTACCTTTTTGAGCTTAGCATCAGCCTCCCACACCAGCCGGTCGCTGACGACGGCGAGGCGCGCGTACGTAGATGCTCGGCCGTGCGCGTTGCTGGCCTCGCAGCTGTAGCGCGCCTCGTCCTCCGCCTGGATGCCCTCGATCGACAGCCGGCACCGCATCCCGTCGAACGAGCTCCTCACCCGCTCGTCATCCTCCACCTCATGCCCGTTCTTCATCCACACCACAGACGGCGTCGGATTCCCTTTAACACTACAACTCAAATTCGCCGTTTCACCGATCAACACTTTCAACTGTCCTGGCAGTATCTCCACGAATTCTGGCTGGTCGCCCGCGAGGCCGACTTTAATCGGCCTGGTGGTCTGGACGGACTCGCCCCAGCCGTATCGGTTCTTCGGTGTGACGCGGAAGTGGTATTCCTCGCCTTGCTTGAGGTTGAACGCGTCGAAGTTGTTGAGTGGGGTGATGCCGAGCTCCTGCCAGCGCGCGCCTCCTTCCTTGCCGAGCTGCCAGCTGTCGAGCCTGTAGGCGAGCACGGGCGCAGCGTAGCGGTTGTTGGGCTTGGGCCACGCGAGCGACACCCAGTTGCTGCCGCCGTCGACCACGTTCGGCTCGCCCGGGATCCGCTCGGGAACGGCTGCAAACAATCATTAACAACGGCAATGACCTTAAGGGACTGTCGTGAATGCCAGCGCGTTGAAGGCGTGCCAGCCGCTCGGTGCCAATATAAATTGAATAGCTCCGCGACATGTCAACAAGGCAAATACAATTTAGCGGTGGGGAGGTCGTGATTCTATAGATATAAACTTACATTTATATTGTCGCTCGGTGATTGAAGAGGCGGTTTCTTCAGCCGGATGATCCCAATCTGAGAGATAACTCTCCGAATCAGCTCTCTGTCTCACCTAGAGAACATTTTTTATATCATTGTATAACATTACATTCATCATTATCGTTCATTATTAAGGTTTAGGTACTAGCATTTTTGCGCCGCGGTTTCAGGTTTTCCTTGGTAAAAAGTAGCTTTTACTACTATTTTTTTAATTTTATTAAAGTGGCTTAATTTGCTCTTAACTCTAGAAATTTAGGCACAAGGTCACGGATGCCAATTACAGAGCCATCGATGGAGCGAGCTCACCTAGAAGAAACCTGTTATGGCACTGGCACTCTCACTCACCGACGGAACACAGGAAGCTGTTTGGCTCCGGACTCCGGTGAGGGGTTGGTCGCGCACGATTCAGAATTAGGTACTCATGGTAATTGCGCAGCTTTCTTATAGTAAAAGATCTTCGTTACTACAGTTCGTTACCATGTATAAAAACACTTACAACAACAGTGACAAACGCTCGGTCGCATCCGTAAGCGTTCCTCGCCAGGACGCAGTATGTCCCAGCGTCTGACATCACGGATCTCTTTAGCGTAAACTTCACATAGTCATCTGACGTCATCTTGCTGACCCTCTGACTGTTGGAGATGTCTCGCATACCTTTCATGAGGAGCACTGAAAACAAAGCATGATTTGCAGTCTTTGTTTACGGGATACGGGTACACTACACAAGTACGGAGAGAACAAACTTTAGGGTGTAAACCTACCCCTGACAACTTCCCCCAAGGAACAGGTCGAGAAATGAAAAAGGTGTAAACCTATATACCCTCAACTCAAGTTATAAAAATACTCTCTGAAGTTTAGTGAACAAATTTTTAATCCCTGTATTTTGAAATTTAATCATGCTTAATGAACAAAGTCATATTAAAAAAATAGTTTTTGCTCACAAAGCTATTCTCTTCTTTGATTTTAATCGATTACCTTTTGGTTTCGGTTCACCCTTCGCCCTGAAAGA
>JARACY010001629.1:0-54738 GCA_029255725.1 Scrobipalpa atriplicella | reverse complement strand
TTCAAGTAGGCTGTAATAAATTGTAACTGACGAAGGATAACATAAATCAACTGACTTCATTTTACAGCATTTCTTATAAAGTAGACTTGATGTTTTCATACAGCTAATAATTGATGAAATCATGTCGATGATGCTATAACTACATCCCGTTTCACTACTACTTTTAGCATCCGTATTTGTAAGTACTAAAAAAAAGCGTGTGTGGTGTGCCGACCACACGTGTTGAAGTGAAACTTCTTTGACATTTCGACTTCCGTCCCCCGCCGTGACGTATTTCTCGTACTTACTCTTAACGCGCCTAAAGAAGTTTCACTTTAAAAAAGCTGTAAACGGAAAGCTATTTTACTGTAAAAAAAATACTATAGAGTCTATCCCTGATGAATGACTTAATTATTAAATCACAAATTCATTATGCACCTATCACATACAACATCACAAAAATATCTGTCGTTGGAAATCGAGCTTACAATCCCTAGATTACACTACTACCTACAGTTTCTAGACTAGATCAAAATAAATAGGTAGATGTCAGAGGCTATGGTTTAGGTATTAGAACAAAATTGTCTCATCAATCTTATAGCTTATTGTTTTGCTTATTATATACAGACATTCAACCACTTTATGTTCGTTGTCAACGGGGTTTTGAACTTTATGTTATCTTCCAATATACGCAAATGGTAATCTTAGATTCACACCGAAAACACCATAACAATAAACATTATTTGAATGTTAAAGTTCTTATAAGAAGGTTCTTACTATAGCTTTTTGATCAGTTGATTATTAAGTTTTCCCATTGGAATTAAATGTAGCTTGTGTGCGCTTTCTGAATAATGCAGATCTTTAGCGGTGAAAGAATTTTAAAAGGTAATCGGTGTGATAGAACTGCTGCAATAAAATTACAGATTTTTTGGCTTTATTCTATAGGTACTAACATGCAATAATACATAATGCCAGGGACATAGCCAGGGATTAGATCTGCTAAATTCGTAAGCAAACGAACCCATAGTTCAATGAGTCACAGTCACAGATACGTTAAAATGTCACGTTCAAAGAGCTTGCATACGTGTTTAGAATTAGTTATTATATTTGACGGCATTTCTGAGACGATACATACTGAAATCCCCTTCGCACAGACTGCTGCATCTACTTACTAAAAAGAAAAAGATCTATTGGAAAATATTCATATTACCTTACCTACAAAGGAAAATATGCATATCACTATTGTGTCACTTGACTAATAAAATCGACAAACGTCTAGAATTACTAATATTGCATTGCGCGTACTGTTTTAATAAAAGTTTCCGATGATAAAATATTTATTTTTATTGAGAAAACAGTCAGACGATAAAATTGACAGATGCATGTCAATTAATCACATTGATTTTATTATTCTGTCGACGAATTGAGTCATTTCGTAATGCGACGCGACTTGTACAGTCAAATACAAGTCGAGATGTCCATGTACACACCAGTACACACCTTATGACCGTATATGTAGCTACGGAAACATTGTGTTAGGTTAGTTTAGAATAAAAGAAGTAATCAAACTTAAGGTGGACTGTACAAGCGACGAAGATCGACCGAAGGCTGTACGTTAATTAGCCGGCGCGAGCGCAGCTCTTTGCTACCAGTAATTAGCGATACACACTGCATGATAACGCACGGTTTCTTATCTCAAGATATTCTCAACTAATAGAAGCTCCAAATTCATAGCCGATGAAATCACGCCATAAAAAATGTAATAAGTTTTTATTTGACAGTAGCTTATAGGTTTAAACACTAAATATTCCAATCAGATCGATTAATGTTCTTTAAAAATGTACAAATGCGTATGTGAATCAAGGCTAAGCACAAAATGAAGAGACATAACACATCGCAGTAAATCATTATAAGGTGGTCTAGGCGCCAGAAGATGGGCGCCACTTAAATGGGCACGTACCTACGATTTTTTGCTTACAAATATTAATGCAAATTTATTTCGTATCATGCAAGGTTATTGACACAGTTGCGTCCAAAATAGTGTATTACTTTTGAATTGCTAAATAACGAGCTCTTGCTAAATTAATGACACGATCCAGTTTTATTTGGCTATTACAAAACCTGAAGTGTCATAAATCATTTAGATCTGCCACATTTAAAATTGTTTCTTTGTATTTATGATGAATTGGCTCAGAATATAACCAATAAATTAGAAGAATTCATTTTCTATGCCACTGACGACGCCACCGCACGTTAATAGAGACACTTAGGCCCCGTATTTATAATCAGCTCTGAAGAGTGGCTGTGAGTTTGAGTTCGTATCAGTACCTAATGTCATTTCAGTACAAAACGGTCTGTCAAATCCATACTTAATATTGCTCTCAATCTTGAGATCGCTTTATAAATACGAGCCTTAGAGTATCAATTACTTACCTAGTAGTGGTAGCTTTTATATAAATTATTCTCCTCATGTAAAGCTTAGCTCACAAAAACGCAACACTCTGAATATAAATACAAAATAAGTCTGCAAAGTCTACTTGAATCAGACTTACTTCGCGATTAATATAAGCAACGTCTATCTTGTACTCTGTCTATAAACTTATAGTGAATAACTTTCTCAAGCTAATTTATTAATAGTCCCCTAATGTGCACTTAATATCTCGAGAAATACCTCGTGATAATTATCACTTGTGTATCACGGTTTACCGAGAATACGTATTTTTTGGTTTGTCACGGGCGACCTTGGTTCAAATCCGTCAGTCCAGTTAATTAAAGTCTACCATACCATCTACCTGTGTTAATTGTACGCGAATTAAACTATTTACTGTTTGTACGGTCAAAGGTTTATCTCAAGATAACTTGTTGTGCAAATAGAGACTTTGTTGCAAAGGCGTAGGGTGTTTAGGGGTGTTCTTTGTTTGTGCTTGACTGTATATGCGGATATGGATTTGAGAGGCCTGTGGCGATTTCGAGTAAGTTGATTTTGCTAATTAGAATATAATCTACTATTTAAATATTAGCATCTTAATTTTAGCTAAGGCTTAAAAAACAGTAAGTTCACAAAGACGCTAGCATTAAAATATGTTGTCCAAGTCCTTGCAGAATATGACGCATTTATGATTTTGAACGAATATTTACATGGTCGCTAGCTAGCACCCCTAAACACCCTACGCCTTTGCAACAAAGTCTCTATTTGCACAACAAGTTATCTTGAGATAAACCTTTGACCGTACAAACAGTAAATAGTTTAATTCGCGTACAATTAACACAGGTAGATGGTATGGTAGACTTTAATTAACTGGACTGACGGATTTGAACCAAGTCGCCCGTGACAAACCAAAAATACGTATTCTCGGTAAACCGTGATACACAAGTGATAATTATCACGAGGTATTTCTCGAGATATTAAGTGCACATTAGGGACTATTAATAAATTAGCTTGAGAAAGTTATTCACTATAAGTTTATAGACAGAGTACAAGATAGACGTTGCTTATATTAATCGCGAAGTAAGTCTGATTCAAGTAGACTTTGCAGACTTATTTTGTATTTATATTCAGAGTGTTGCGTTTTGTGAGCTAAGCTTTACATGAGGAGAATAATTTATATAAAAGCTACCACTACTAGGTAAGTAATTGATACTCTAAGGCTCGTATTTATAAAGCGATCTCAAGATTGAGAGCAATATTAAGTATGGATTTGACAGACCGTTTTTGTACTGAAATGACATTAGGTACTGATACGAACTCAAACTCACAGCCACTCTTCAGAGCTGATTATAAATACGGGCCTAAGTGTCTCTATTAACGTGCGGTGGCGTCGTCAGTGGCATAGAAAATGAATTCTTCTAATTTATTGGTTATATTCTGAGCCAATTCATCATAAATACAAAGAAACAATTTTAAATGTGGCAGATCTAAATGATTTATGACACTTCAGGTTTTGTAATAGCCAAATAAAACTGGATCGTGTCATTAATTTAGCAAGAGCTCGTTATTTAGCAATTCAAAAGTAATACACTATTTTGGACGCAACTGTGTCAATAACCTTGCATGATACGAAATAAATTTGCATTAATATTTGTAAGCAAAAAATCGTAGGTACGTGCCCATTTAAGTGGCGCCCATCTTCTGGCGCCTAGACCACCTTATAATGATTTACTGCGATGTGTTATGTCTCTTCATTTTGTGCTTAGCCTTGATTCACATACGCATTTGTACATTTTTAAAGAACATTAATCGATCTGATTGGAATATTTAGTGTTTAAACCTATAAGCTACTGTCAAATAAAAACTTATTACATTTTTTATGGCGTGATTTCATCGGCTATGAATTTGGAGCTTCTATTAGTTGAGAATATCTTGAGATAAGAAACCGTGCGTTATCATGCAGTGTGTATCGCTAATTACTGGTAGCAAAGAGCTGCGCTCGCGCCGGCTAATTAACGTACAGCCTTCGGTCGATCTTCGTCGCTTGTACAGTCCACCTTAAGTTTGATTACTTCTTTTATTCTAAACTAACCTAACACAATGTTTCCGTAGCTACATATACGGTCATAAGGTGTGTACTGGTGTGTACATGGACATCTCGACTTGTATTTGACTGTACAAGTCGCGTCGCATTACGAAATGACTCAATTCGTCGACAGAATAATAAAATCAATGTGATTAATTGACATGCATCTGTCAATTTTATCGTCTGACTGTTTCTCAATAAAAATAAATATTTTATCATCGGAAACTTTTATTAAAACAGTACGCGCAATGCAATATTAGTAATTCTAGACGTTTGTCGATTTTATTAGTCAAGTGACACAATAGTGATATGCATATTTTCCTTTGTAGGTAAGGTAATATGAATATTTTCCAATAGATCTTTTTCTTTTTAGTAAGTAGATGCAGCAGTCTGTGCGAAGGGGATTTCAGTATGTATCGTCTCAGAAATGCCGTCAAATATAATAACTAATTCTAAACACGTATGCAAGCTCTTTGAACGTGACATTTTAACGTATCTGTGACTGTGACTCATTGAACTATGGGTTCGTTTGCTTACGAATTTAGCAGATCTAATCCCTGGCTATGTCCCTGGCATTATGTATTATTGCATGTTAGTACCTATAGAATAAAGCCAAAAAATCTGTAATTTTATTGCAGCAGTTCTATCACACCGATTACCTTTTAAAATTCTTTCACCGCTAAAGATCTGCATTATTCAGAAAGCGCACACAAGCTACATTTAATTCCAATGGGAAAACTTAATAATCAACTGATCAAAAAGCTATAGTAAGAACCTTCTTATAAGAACTTTAACATTCAAATAATGTTTATTGTTATGGTGTTTCGGTGTGAATCTAAGATTACCATTTGCGTATATTGGAAGATAACATAAAGTTCAAAACCCCGTTGACAACGAACATAAAGTGGTTGAATGTCTGTATATAATAAGCAAAACAATAAGCTATAAGATTGATGAGACAATTTTGTTCTAATACCTAAACCATAGCCTCTGACATCTACCTATTTATTTTGATCTAGTCTAGAAACTGTAGGTAGTAGTGTAATCTAGGGATTGTAAGCTCGATTTCCAACGACAGATATTTTGTGATGTTGTATGTGATAGGTGCATAATGAATTTGTGATTTAATAATTAAGTCATTCATCAGGGATAGACTCTATAGTATTTTTTTTACAGTAAAATAGCTTTCCGTTTACAGCTTTTTAAAGTGAAACTTCTTTAGGCGCGTTAAGAGTAAGTACGAGAAATACGTCACGGCGGGGGACGGAAGTCGAAATGTCAAAGAAGTTTCACTTCAACACGTGTGGTCGGCACACCACACACGCTTTTTTTTAGTACTTACAAATACGGATGCTAAAAGTAGTAGTGAAACGGGATGTAGTTATAGCATCATCGACATGATTTCATCAATTATTAGCTGTATGAAACATCAAGTCTACTTTATAAGAAATGCTGTAAAATGAAGTCAGTTGATTTATGTTATCCTTCGTCAGTTACAATTTATTACAGCCTACTTGAAATATACGATATATCCCTGTATGATGTACATGGTTAGTACCGGTTCCATTTTAGGGATTGCCGTAATATACATTAGTTCCACTGTAAAGTTATGATTATGATTCATGCTATAGTTTGTGGTACCTATTTATCCTTTTTGTATACCAGTAGGATTCCATATAGGATCCAAGAAATATATAATTCCTGATTAATTCTGTCTGATTAAGTATTTATAAATTATAACCGCAAGTGCTTCCGATGATTATTTTATTTTATTACAAACTGTGAGCGGAACTGACAATCTGAGAAATTACAGCGAGTGTGAGAGAGTTCGTATTAGAAACGTCATTTCAGTTGCTCTTAATCATGAGACCGCTTTATAAATACAAGCCTTAGATTCCTGCCACAGCATGAAATCATTATAGGTTCTATTGTTAAAAAATAATTTGTTGCTTCTGCATTTGGAAACAATTTCACAAAATGATAATTATCAACTACAACACTTGTATGGGTATCTCATAACCCGCAGGATTCAGACTGTGATTTAGACCCATAACCTATAGATCGAGAATCTTAACTGATAAAATATTTGAGCTGGGTATCTTTTTGGTATTAAGGTTGCTGGCCAAAGTTACCTTTATCTTACTAAGGTCCATATTTATAAGCATTATAATTTGAGTTTGTATAAGTAATATAATTTCAGTACATAACGGCCTATCAAATCGATACTTAATACTGCGCTCAATCTTGAATACGTTTTAAAAATAGGAGCCTAAATAGATTACTGGCCTAGTGAATCTGCTCAAAGATATACAGATTTTCGTATAATTTTATTATGTAAACATGACATTTCACGCGAAGGTGAACGTTCTCACAGCTATAGGCAAAGGCTGCAAGCGTCTGGGAGCCAATCGCACAAGTTGGTCACGTAGTCGGCCAGCGTGGGCCAGGCGTGTGACTAAGCGTGTTTGATCGGACGCTTCCTGCGCTCCTACGCTTGTGCCATTCTAATCATAGTTAGTGGTGTAAGGAAGAAGAATCATCATCATCATCATCAGCCTGTATCTCATCCTGCTGGACAAGTGCCTCTCCCATGGCACGTTACTCAGCTCGGTCTTCAGCCGTTCTCATCCAATTTCTGCCCGCTTTCTTACGAACATCATCGAGCCACTAGTTTCAGGACGTCGACTCCACACTAGCACACGTACACTCCACACGTCCACACTAAGTATGCGAGAAAGAAGAATAACTTGCAATATTAAATCTAAAATGTCCCGTAATTTGTAATAATTTGGTACTGTAATTTGTTTTTTTTTTAAGCGAACAGACGACGCTTGTACCATTCTTACCTAGCATAAAACAAGACAAAAATAACAAGTAGAGGAATAACTCTTAATTCACGACTCTGTTAGGTACTGATTATCCCATAACGGAAAAAGGCATCACTTTATTGTATGTATGTACGTACCTATGTACCCATAAAAATAAAAACTATGCTATCGCTACCTCTCATAACATAGCCCTGTTTAGTCTTTGCATTTACACCTTTGCAAATTGATTTGTAGTCGGTTCATTGTATATCCTTGCTATGCAAAAGACATTATAGTTGACCGATGATGTTTATCTACATTACACCTCTAGTTTACAATTTAGCCGTATTTATCGACATTCACATCTCTAGTTCTCTACTAGTTTACAATTTAACCGTAAAATTTTGTCCAACAGAGATATCGATAATTGGTAAGTACCACTAGAGATATTTATCAGATTTGTTTAGTAGGAATTTTAATTAATTCCTGTCTCGGAAATTGTAATTAAGTATTATTTTGTAGGAATTAGGTTAGTGATTATTAAGTCATGACTTGTAAGTTTCAGATATATTCACAGTTTGCAAAATGCTGAAATAAAATCTTTGACAAGTTTTTTCCTAAAAATATTTATCCAATATCTTTGACATGCGTTTATTTGATTTTCGATCTTTTGTTCGAAATTATTAGTTTTGTTTCTGTTACGTACAGAAATAATACACAATTTTGAATACCTACTACTATTATCCAAAGTTAGGTCTAAAATCTAGAAAGCCATAAATATAAAAGTCATGTTAATTAATCTAAAGCAAGTAAATACGAAACAAACTTTTGCGCGTTGATGTCTTTCGTATGAAAATTCAAAGCTCCTTTACAATTTTCTTATCGTATTATATTAATTGATGTTATATTTAAGTTTCCATGCGAAAATAACATAAATCCGCAAAACGTGAAATCGCACAAATAACTTTATAATTTTTAATGCAAAAATGCACTTCTGATACAAAAAGAAATCTATGAAATAAAGGCATTAAAAGTTACGAGCATGCCTTGTCCCAGGCTGTGTGAATAATGGTCCGAGCTACATTCTAGTACAGCGAGCTATTTCGACTACGCTAAGTGGACAGAAGTACAGTCAATTGCATATATACGATACGCAAGAAAATCTATAGTCACCCTAAATGCCTTACACTTACACGTAGCCAAATATTGAGCAAATTAAATTCATTTTGTTCGTCTCGTCTCGACACGTTTGAAAGAAGACTGCTTATGTAATACCGTAATAAAGAAACACTCACTAGCCAGGGGAAGGGAATAATCGTTTTCATGGTAAATTGTATGCCTAATATCTTGTTTATTAACTACATCCATACAAAAATTAAAAAATAGTTGCCATAAACTATGACCATAAAGAAAGAAACTTTTTTACGTAAATCTACTTTTAATATAATGAGAGATAACCTAATGAGCTCCACATTCCACCATCAGGCTCTAATATTCTTTTTATAGTTACTGTATTGTATATACTTACTTACGAAGTTGACTGTACACCTCAGTAGGACTAGACTCGTTAAAGTAAGGTCAGTAATGTT
Organism: Scrobipalpa atriplicella; assembly: GCA_029255725.1. NCBI lineage: Eukaryota > Metazoa > Arthropoda > Insecta > Lepidoptera > Gelechiidae > Scrobipalpa > Scrobipalpa atriplicella. Next base: position 45,849 of record JARACY010001629.1, on the reverse strand, counting down.
GATTAAGTAGTTAGAATTTTTGCTATTATTTTGTCTATGAAGAGAACGACATGGCTTAACTAAATACGATAGATGCTTATGGATTATTTTATTTAGGCTAAGGACATACATATATGTTATGTTCTCTAGTTGTTCGCATGGACATTTGCAATATTTGTACACGAATGTACAGTCGTGGCCATAATTTGTCTACATGTGAAAAATAAATAGGCTTGCTTGAAGAACACAACTTTTATCTTAATTCATTTACATTCAAAATAACATTTTTGTGCGTGTGCATTTATATACTTTTGCTCCTTGATTCTCCTCATTTTGAATAATATAAATATACATAGGTTGATACTTGAATTCATAGATAGTCATTGTTTAGATCAATTTATATGTATTCAGTCATTTTGTATGCGTTTACCTAAATATAAATTATTGAAAACTTTTTATGACCACGTCTGTACACATTTGGCACATATTAGGTAAACCTATTTGAACAATCCGTAGTTAGGTATCTCTAGCTGCCTGACCACCATCGATGTTTTGTTTTAAAACAAATTGAGTGTGTGCTTAACCCAGCTTCGACACAATTCATTTGTTTTAGCTATTTCGTACATTGTTTCTATCTGTCAGGTTAATTGTTGAGCAGAAGACTATAACGTTTGTAGCTCTTTGTTTCACTACAATGTAGTTAAGAAAAAGTGACCCAAATGAGTAGTCCGTTAGCGCATCTATGAGACCTTTTCTTTTTATAAGGCTCGTATTTATAAAGCGATCTCAAGATTGAGAGCAATATTAAGTATGGTTTTGACAGGTCGTTTTGTACTGAAATGACATTTCTGATACGAACTCAAATTCGCTGTCACTCTTGAGAGCTGATTATAAATACGGCCCTAAGAGTTCTACGCGATTGTCCCACCAGCCCCCTTCTGCCATCGGACACTAGATGCACCGAGGAATACCATCCGAACCTCTTTGAAAAAAAAACTCAAACTAAGCTCCAATGATCTTCCATAGTGCGCTCAGTTACAGAATGGAACACCCGCGTCTATGATTCCGAATGCATACAACTTTCAACTCTTCAATGTTAGAGTGAACAGGCATCATCCGGGTGAGCTCGCTCCATCGTCGACTCTGTCTCTTTCGGAAAATGCTTAATATTTGAAATGTTTAGTGTTATTTTTTTTAATTAGTATTAAAATACTCACAGGAATTTGGTAGAAGGAGCCATTGTTGACGGTGGGGTATGACGTCAGAGGTACCACGGGCACGGTCCCGTTTCTTAGTAATATTGGACCTTGCAGTGGCGTTACTGCTGGCTGGCCCGAATCTGAAAAACAAGGAAAGTATTAGGGTATTAGCTACAATAACATACCAGGGGTTTCCGCAAATTGATAAGGTTTATTCAGTCAATAACACTTAACAACTTTCACAAGAAAGAAAATTGTTTTAAGAAATGAAAAATAAAATCATATCCCCATACAAAATGGCCGGGTCGATAAGACAATTTTGTATGGGGACAACAAAGTTTGTTTAATTTCCGGAAAGAATTTCTTTGCGAAAATTATCCTGTTTCGTTAACGGAGCAACCGCTATCAGTTTGCGGGAAGCTGTCACTAACGCCGTATACAAGTCGTAGGCTCGTATTTATAAAGGGATCTCAAGATTGAGAGCAATATTAAGTTTGGATTTGACAGTGCGTTTTGTACTGAAATGACATTTCTGATACAAACTCAAATTCGCTGTCACTCTTGAGAGCTGATTATAAATACGACCCGTAGACACGTGGTAGGCAGAGCGTCATAACATAACCATCACATTTATGAATATTTTGTTTTGAGAATCGACTAAAAGTGTACATTCAGATAAAAAATATTATTGGAGAAGAAAGATTTGGATTTTCCCGTCAAAGGAAAGGCATGTGTAGTTAAATATCAATAAAATGGTTTTAATGATATTTAACAATGAATTGTAGGTATAATTTCTTAAATATTGTACTGTGTATACGCAAAGACTCATCAAATGAGATGTAAAACAACGCTTTCATCACGAACATGAGTCACTAATGCTTGTATTTATAAAAGTCACTCAAATTTGATACTAGTTTTATGTAGAGTTTTAAGTCGCCTGTCTTACTCAGTCTAATTTTTAGTTCCTACTTAGGTACGCTATCACGACTCAGACTTCAGCCGAGTCGCTCCTAATTTATAAACATTATAATTCAAATTTAGAACGCGGGCGCGCACTCGGGATGTGTCGCTAGTCACGTATTAAGTGCGTATCAGCCATGTGTTTTGCGCCATTTATACAGGATGTTAAAATCAATTATACTAGGTGTATAGGGAAGTTATACAGAGTGTTAAAAATAATTATACGGGGTGTATGGGGAAGTTATAAAGGGTGTTAAAATCAACTATACGGGGTGTATGGGGAAGTTATACAGGGTGTCAAAATCAACTTTACTCTGTGTATGAGAAAGTTATACAGGGTGTTAAAATCAACTTTACAGGGTGTATAGAGAAGTTATACAGGGTGTCAAAATCAACTTTACAGGCTGTATAGAGAAATTATACATGGTGTTAAAATTGATTTTGACACCTTGTATAACTTCTCTATACACCCTGTAAAGTTGATTTTAACACCCTGTATAACTTTCTCATACACAGAGTAAAGTTGATTTTGACACCCTGTATAACTTCCCCATACACCCCGTATAGTTGATTTTAACACCCTATATAACGTCCCATACACCCCGTAGAGTTGATTTTAACACCCTGTATAACTTTCCCATACGTCTCTTATAGTTGATTTTAACACCCTGTATAACTTCCCCAGTCAATAAAGTGATTCAGCCTACATTGTCCTAGCCAAACTAAGGAAAATCTGGTGAAAGCAGCCTTGACACTGGTTGATTTGCCAGTTGCAATAGCCAAATAAGTTAAAAGAAGAAGAAAAAGACTGACTCACGATTATGAACTCGATTTAGCTGATACGTACCTGATTTGAGTGCGGTTGCGTTTATAAATTAACAAACTACTCAAGTTCTGAGTAAAAGTTTAATTATGACTTGCTTGATCGACTCCCGAGTGCGGTTCTGAGTCTCAACTATAATTGCGGCCCTTAGTTTCAACATAGATCTCTCACATGCGCCTGCGACGAAATCCAAGCCAACGTCTGACTCGTTCGCCCCCGTAGATCATTGTGTCTAGAATGTGTGTTAACTTTTCACTGACTGATTTATTTATTACACATTGCATTACTCATGTTACTGGCAAAACTACGGTAATACTCAATACTTTAAGCAGCTTACACTCAAATAAAATTTTTCAAGAGAACCAGCCTGAACATAATAATTTTGAGAAAAACAAAACCACATAGGTATACTTTATAGCTAGAATACACTACGTCGCTAGGTACTTTATTACCGCGATTGAGCAAGGAAGGATAACCTGAGAGGTGTACATTAGCTATTGTCACGCAATAGTTGTGACTGCTCAACAATTAAGTTCAAAGTGATACAGACGCATTATGTCCCACCATTATTATATCTCTCTTTGTTCTATGTCACGGACGAGTGAATCATTTCGTTTAAGGTTGTTTGTAAGTAATCTCTTTTTTTTAAACACGCATGATTGAGAGAAACTATTCTTCTACATAATTACATATGTGTACGTAATCGGTGTAGAAAGATAAGCAATTAAAGATACATAAATTAAACAAGAATGTATCTTTAATTGCTTATCTTTCTAAATAATAATAGATATAGAGCTATTTGATTATTTATAAGAACACAGTTAATATGACGAAGAAAATTATTGATAATAGTAATAATTAGTCATTGGTTTTCATTAGGTATTCTAAAATGCGGCAGAATATAGAATTCGATCTTGTGACTTTGATAAGAATAAAATGTACTTAGAAGGTAGTTCAATTTTTTCTTAACTACTTATATGAACTATTGCTAGCAATTAATTTAGTTTTTGCATGAACAGTTTATTCGCAAGTATATAGTAGTGTAGCGAGACAGTAAATAGTTAACAGATATCAGAGCCTAATGCAAAAAATAGGAAAGTCGTATGTGACCGATTTCGGTCATGTGATGATCAAATAAAGATAAAAAGAAACAGTTTAACGATGTTTTTATAGGTAACTAGTTAAAGATCATCATATTGTATTCTATCTTTTAACATAAAAACAAAAAGTAACGTTACTGTAGTGAATATTTTCAATACTATAGAATTAAAAATATTCGCCTAAAACGAAGATCCTTACTTTTTACCTAGCAACAGATCGAAGGTGAAATAAATAATAATTTACTAATTCGGCCTTGCTTCCGATAACAAATCTTCCGACACCAATGCCGTATCCTCCATTTTCATAAATTTGCATACGAATATACTTATATACCGTTAATTATACAGGTGTTGAATGAGATTCTGATAATAGGGTAAATCAAGAATGAACTGTTCTTCATCTCCTTCTACAACAATTCATTTTACAGAATAGTTTCAGTCCTATAATTTAAATATTTAATATGGTATTTCGTTAGTTAAGTAAAGTGCCTGCTCAATATCGATTTAATTGCAAATAAATGCACGAGCAATACGTTGCACATGCATTCACTACAATTTTTATATACGAGTACCTACCTAATCTACCTATAGGTACTTACTTTCTATTTACTGAAGATACTTAGTAACTAAATTTTATAGCCAAAATAGGAAGCAAAGAGTTTAAGTACCTATAAGTTACACTATTTATATGATGGATGGCATATTTATAAAACATGACAGTCCTTTATAATTAGTAGAACCTACATTTTATGTGACAGTATTTTGGCACTTTATCTTATGTGTATAAATTACGTAATATTCGGGTATGACGCAATAATCTGGATCTCGGATCTTGAAGAGCCGTCAAACTTGTGTCATATTTATTTATATTGTGTTTACTAGGCAGGACAGGATCCATAATATCCTCTATTCTATTTCTTGCTTCCGTTATTCTATAATGAGATTTGCCAATATTTTCATTGAAAATATTTGCAACAGTTAGTTGGAATATCATTCAGTAATAATAAAATTGTTAGTTAGTTGGCCAAGTTTGTTGGCTTTCCTACACAAATTGTCTGATGAAGGTGGTAACTTTTTATGGGAAAGTCATTTTTTTAATCATTTTCTGACAGAATTTTCTATGGAAATTAGTTCAGTTTTGTTGACTGAGCAGCCCCTATTAGTTTGTGGTACGCTGTCCCTATAAAAAAGGCTATTTATTTGGCATACGGTTGACCACAAAATTTCAACATAAGTAAATACCCACAACATGACTAACTATCTAGACTGTCAAGCTAATTCAATTTCACAGTGCATAATAAGATTTATCAAGTCCAAGACCAGCCTATTGTCTTGTCAAAGCCTATAGGCTTCAGTATACTGATAAGATAAGAGTATGAATATATAAATGCACATTATGTTTGTTGTGATATTTTCACGTTTAGCCCGCTGAGCCGATTTTCATAAAATTTAGGAGAACTTTAGACGGTCGAAATCCTGGAGAAGAATATAAGTAATGGTTTATTTTAGTAATGTTGTCTTCGCTGTGACTGTCATTTTCATGCGGTAACGTGTAGCTAGCAGAACGAATTTCGATGTATGGTCAGAAGACAGTAGGCAATTCTGGGGAATGATAAAAAAGACTTGAATACTTTTTACCGTTAAAAAATAAATATTGTCGCCGCATTGTCGTAACCAAACTGGGAACAATTTGTGCGGGAATCAAACCTACGACCTCAGTATCAAGAGCCCAATGCCCAAACCACTAGACCACAGAGGCAGACTCGTTAATGAATTTAAGTCGTGCAGCTATACGGACCGGTCTCCCGTAAGGTCGGTATTTGAAAGGGCTGTCAGGGATATTTATAACCAGCCTTTTGTTGGCTACTAAGGTTTTAAGCCCTCCTATTGGCGGTTATTTGGTTCTAGATATCATTTTTTTTTCCTGGCAGTGGCAACCAAGAAGGATACGATGAAGCACTTTCTTGTCTAATAAGTAGGTATTCCATTAGACATGCACCTGAAACGGGATAACACAGCACTATGCTCGTCTATCATGAAGCCATGTGCCATTAATTTTTCTAGCTCTAACACCATTCAGGACGAAATAATTTCTTTCTGTTTAGCTTATCAATGAAACTATTAATTTAGTCTTTTGATAAAAATATCGTGCTTTTGACAAATATGCTTCCACCTGTGTATCGTAATAGGATCCTCAAAGGAAAAAAAAAACTGAAGAAGTTTATATACCTAGGTTCAAGAGAAAAACAGCGTTAATTCAGCTTTTTCTATCATTCAGCGACTTTCAAAAAGAGAATTCCAGGTTACAATGATCTGGACTGGCCTCACACAAAGTAACCTCAACTTCTGACCAGACACGTCCATAATTGCAGTGTTACTGTCAGAATTCAGATATATTTACGACGAATAATCAATTCTCAGTATACGCCGCCAGAATATTGCCAAAACGTGAACGTATCTCAGGTTCTAGGCGTCAAATTACTCCACTTGGAACGTAAATTATAGTACGACCATGCTTTAAATGAACGTGGTGAAAAAAAGGAATTAATGCCGCCATCTTAAGGGGATTACATACGGCCAATGGTTGTTTTTGAGATCATATTCCTTCTAAACGAATCAATGAAAAAATATATGTATATTTCTAGGATGTCCTAGGAATCGGTTTTTATCGGTAAACTTCTAATTATTCCTCCTAAACTATAAGCAGCGCTTTCACGGTTCCTTCGGGTATCAGTATTTTATTTACCTACAATCGCAATACTTATAGCTTTTGAATCAGACTCGTAGTTTTTATGGAATTATCATTTTTGTGCGATTTTCGCACATTTTTGACGCGGCCACGTTGATTTGAGCGATATTTCTAGGGCACTACGGACGATGGTTGCATATCTTGATATCTACATGTTAATCTGCCGGCAGGATACGCCTTAAGATTTGACGGTTCTCCTTATACTGCAGCGCCCCCACCCACGTTCATTGAGAACCGCGTCAACGATACATAGGTATCTCGTATCATGAAATAAGGGGCCCATTTTGACGTAATTTAATGCCTGAAATGAAGGAAATCAGTCCCTTGGTAAAGTGGCTGTGTTTGGTAGACGTTAGTCAGGATTGCAACATGACTTACTAACTAGTGAACTGAAAATATGAATCACACGTTGTTAAAATATCAATTTGGATACAGGTAAACCTACACAAACATAATGTAAAGTGCATTTTTTCAACGAATAGGTTGGTACTCTATTGGTTAAACTAAGACCTTACAAAACAGGAAATATAGTAAGTAGTTAAAAAAGGAAACAATTTCGTTTAGCTCTGCTTTTATATGTATCAACTTAGCGCTGTCTCTATATCAAATAGGTTCGCGGAATATAAAAAAAAAACATTCTGAACTCACCGCACAAACAAGTCATTTCACTATTTTACACTGAAATCCTGAATCTAATAACACCATTATGAAACCACTTCCACAGAAAGTCGATAATAAAATTATCACATATTTTCCTATTGAAATTCTACATTATTGGATAATAACTACACACTGAAAATCATTACGTTCAAAAAACATTAAAATTCTATCGTCCGAACTGACCGTCGGTCATATCGTCCCAGTTCTTGCTAACTGACCTATCTGCCTTTTGATAGTTTTCGAGTGCAAGCGTTTTGCGGTTTGGCGCTGTAATGATGACACTGTGATAAAGTTAGTTTTGCCTTTATTAATGAAGTCATAACGTTTTACTATAGTAAAAAAAATACCCTTTAAGTAAGTGTTTGCCTTAAAGCTCTAAGTGTTGTATTAATTGACTTATACTTAATTAAAGCAGATATGACTCTTTGTGAGAACTTTGTTTTTTATTTTTGTCAGTTAGGACCGCAGTGTTTGGTTTAAAAATAAATAAAATTATATCAATCATTACAGTTTTCAGACTTATTCTTATTCATTGGCAGTAGAAATGATTTAAAATAATGTTTTTAATATATCCTATCACCTTAAATATACTTTATGTACTGAACTGAACTACTGATTATAATATTTAATGAGATTTTATTTAGACTTAACATAACAAGAAGGTATTATTTTCTTTATTGTAAAATCATCTTTAAATAGTATCATCAATTAGTTTGTATTTGCCTGTGTTTACTAAGAACAAACCCATAGCATCCCATAATAATGTTATTTTTTTAAATTTAATATTATGAGTACCTTGTTGCCGCATTTTCAATAATAAGGCCCAAGTATTTCAGCAAGATCATCCATCCATTTGACAAGCTGTCCCATTGGGATGGGACTATTATCATCCGTGTCTGTAAACTCGCGTAGCATGTGGGAAGCAGTTAACTCCCCTGCAAACCACCAGCCAGTATCTCGGATCGGAGAGAGCAAACTCCAATGGGACCGCTCTTCTGGAAAGCTTGGTGATACGCTTGGGAACGATGTCTTCTGAGCTTGAATACTAGGTCTTCATATTGCCGCTGTAATGCCATCTCTATGTACAGCGTGATACACGCGACAGTGTGATCTCAGTTGTTGACGTCAATCACCAGAACCTGCAAGACATGGCTCAGGTCAAATCCCATCTCTATGTCCAACGTGATACACGCGACAGTGTGATCTCAGTTGTTGACGTTAATCACCAGAAGCTGCAAGACATGGCGCAGGTCAAATGCCATCTTTATGTCCAACGTGATACACTCGACAGCGTGATCTCAGTTGTTGACGTCAATCACCAGAAGCTGAAAGACATGGCTCAGTTCAAATGCCATCTCTATGTCCAACATGATACACCCGACAGTGTGATCTTAGTTGTTGACGTCAATCACCAGAAGCTGAAAGACATGGCTCAGTTCAAATGCCATCTCTATGTCCATCATGATACACCCGACAGTGTGATCTTAGTTGTTGACGTCAATCACCAGAAGCTGCAAGACAGGGCTCAGGTCAAATGCCATCTCTATGTCCAGTCCAAGTGATACACGTGACAGTGTGATCTCAGTTGTTGACGTCAATCACCAGAAGCTGTCAGACATGGCTCAGGTGAAGGGTGGTACTGTGCACCACGCAAAAAAAGTCTTTCGAGATGGTGCTGAGGAATTTGATCGGGCGGTATTTCCCTTAGTTCATTGTTAGGTTTTGGGATTAAAATGACTAAACCGAGCCATGACTTAAGCTATATTCTCTCTACACAACAAGTCATTACCACCTTTTATCTTGCCGGACAGGAGAACACGAAATTTTCTTTTTCCTGGGCCAAATGCAGCAGATAATAATAATAATCAAACTCAAAGCACGGAAACTTAAATCTATGTCATAGAGCTGAGTTGGAGATCCTGTTCGTACCCAAGGCCTCCTTGCAGCTCGGCTCCGGCCGTCTTTTCCTGGTTCGATCGGTGCTACGAAGTAGTCTTCAAGGTGTCTCTCAACTGCAATGTCCTTTTCGGCTTCAACTGAATGTCTCGGCCTAATCATCGACCTTGCATATCAGTTTACCCTGGGAATAACCGGCGTTATGTTTGTGAGCTGAAGACAGAGGCGGTGTATGGAAAGGGCCTCTCGCTCGAACGCCCTCAGATGGTTTCCAGGCTAGGCTGCATGTTTTGGAAGTTTTTCCTTTACTTTTCAGTTAAGTCACTGAGCTTGATATTGAGTGCATAAACCTAGGAGTATGGTACCATCGCCTCCGTGTTTCTTGTAGGCCTGAATCAGACTAGCCAGATTAGTCTGGGATGCTGATTCAGTAGCAATCAGAATGACGGTGCTTCGTTCCACTGTGCCTTTCCATACATCTTGGGCGATCTGTACTGGTTTTGTACTCAGAGAACTTTTGACACCACCCGCAAAGGTCCCCTAGGGTATTTCTAGCAGTGTTGAAGGTACAATTTGTTCCAGGATATGTTCTTTGCGTTCAAGTGCCGATGCTGGTAAGAATAGAGGAATGTGGACCTTGTAATTGTCAGCAACCTGGAACTTGGTCTGCGGCGCTTTGTAAATAGCGAGTAGAGGTCCTCTGCTCCGTGTTAGAGTTGAATAACAATGGCGTACATCGATTTTAGTTGTTGGTGGTCGATGGGCTGGAAAATGATGTGTCTCTTCACCAGCATTGCCAGTCCTCAGTACGCTGCTGGTCCTTTCCACCGTCCATACGACGTTCTTTCTGCAGGTAGGTGTGGTAATCTGGCAATGTGGGACCTTCAGTTAGCCTTGGGTTAACCTCGCTGATGAATACCACATTCACATCCTGCTCCCCTCAAGCACGCCCCCATACCACAGTGATGTGGCACCGTGTAAATTAATGCTAAAGACTTAATTGCAAAGATAACAAGGTTTATATTCGAAAAAAACTGTTGTTTTATACGCAAAATAATGTCAACATTGCAGACAAAAAATCTGTCTAACAGTCACATGTACATAGTTCTTAATTTTTGGAAGTGTGTGAAATTTAAAAAATCTCGCTAACAGTTATATGTACAAGAGACGGTTTGTAAGAATATTTATTGCCTTGTTGTGCAGATATGCCAAACACAAATGTCGATTATCTTCTAAACGGTAGACGATACAGAAACGACTGTTAGAGAGAACTTGTTCAAAAAAAAAAGAGGATCCTGATGGTATGGTCAGTGTAGATAGGTCCGTTTGACAGATAGGTCTGTTAGCAAGAACTGGGACGATATGACACGGCCCTAACTATGCAAAAAAATCTGTGCGCACGCACATCTCTCCCCACTTTTAGTCTTGCAAGATGCCACCTTACAACAGCCTTGGCCGTCCGTTCTTACATAAACTATATGTCAACGAGTGGAGTTTTATTTTAATATACTTAAGGGTGATGAATTGGCTCTAGTCTAGAACAAACTGAGACCGAATCGATGATAGATCAAGCTCTCCCAGAAGTGTTAGGTAAAGACAACTACGAAGGATAGAAAGGTATTTGGCGTTGAACTCAAATGGGAGGGTCGTTAACCGTCATCGAGCCTGCCACCACCACTTAGGTTCGGTTAGGTTAGGTTGCTAACTAATCTTTGAAAAGTTTGAAATATAAAAGGTGAATTCTCATAGTCCTGTCCATTCTAATACAGAAGATTTATGAGTAGGTAGACAGAAAGTGGTTCAACATGCTCTACATTTGAAAGGCCAAGGCAATTCTTTTATGATTCAAATAAGACCACATCATCATTCTTCACAGGTGAAGTTCAAAACGATATTACGGCCATTATTAAATCATTGTCATAAACTCATAAATTTACACATAAATACATATTAAAACTATATAGAAAAACAAAAGCTATTATATAGAAAAACTGCTCGCGATTATATAGAAAAACAAAAGCTAAAATTTCATTCTACAAGTAAAAAGTGGCAACAATTTTGATTCATTGTTTAAAATGTCACGCCAGGTTCATCGGGTCGTTCGTTGATCCTACGACCTACACGAATGAATAAGGCAGATGATATTTGTTCGTAAAATTGTCACACGTAGCCCCGCTGGCTACAGGTTTTCGAGGTTATGAGACATTATGTGATATGGTAATCTTGCGTCGGCCCAATTTTTGAGGCTGTTAGTCGGTCAATAGAGATGGGAACATTATTTGCTTGCTTGCACTAATGCTTATGAAATTTAAAAGTGCTTTCGAGTATGATGTAATATAAGTAAGTGATCGGAATTCACACCGTTTGTTTCCAATCGTTTATAAAAATGTTATTTTTTAACGTTTACGATATTGGCTAAACGTTTAACTGTAGACAGTTTAGCTGCATCAAAAACAATACTGTAGTCGCTAATCAGGTCTGGCGATGAATAGATGCAACTAACTAAACTAAATCCTTCTCTTTTTCACGGGGTATGCAGAGCTTTGTACAGTTAGATTTCTTTTAAATGCTTTATTCCCATCACGAGTATGTAATGTTCCAAACAGTGGTCAACAAGAAACCGATGCGTTTCGTGTTCTGCGACATTCATCAGAAAGACCATAGAGCCTTTCACGGTTTTTAATTTACCAATCTCAAAGTAGCAGCATCGCATCACTAACACTACTCATTCGAAAGTGAACTCAAGGTCGCGCACACGCTTAACAGTGAACACATTTCGTCGCCATCAACCACCGGTTATGATTTCAGGGATGGCACCAACGAGGTTCACCGTGAGAAAAGAAATAATAAAATGTGTTTTTTTTAATCATCAATTACATCATCATGTTTTATCATTCTTTCCAATATTATGTTGATATCTGACAGCTCATACAAATTAAATTCGATGCAAAAAATAAGCAAAAATATTACATTTTATTATTATTGTGAGCTGTCAGACATATCATCAATATAATATATAGACGCATTTTGTCACCATCTATGATTTCAGGCATTATTTAGCTGCTGAAAGGTGGTAAAATTTAGCATATTATACGAATTTAATATTAATTTAAGTACATTTTTTTCCATTGAAAATTTGAAATATCATCATCATCAGCCTATTTACCTACGTCCCCATCGAGGAGCACAGCACAGGCCCCTGAAATTTCCGATATGAAAATATTTTGTATTTTCGTTGTTTAGTTTGTCAACCAGGTCCAACCCTGCGCACACTTATGTTAATATCGTCTTCGGAACCAGCTGGTTAAGTAATGCGCCTAGATACATTCAAAGACGTTTTCGACAGACACCAAGTCGACAGATCGGTCAGGTGGGTTTATTGAAGTCAGTAGGTAACATTTTCTTTATTTTGTTTATAAAAATCATCAATCAATCAATTTGTGTCATTGTGTTCCTTCTAGGAATCGTATCCTGTATCTCTTTTAGCTCCAATTTCTCCTTATTATCATTATTACGCTGTTAATGATTATAATGTTTGCAAGGAATATTACTTATATTAAAGATGTGAGTTGTCATTCTAGTTATAGCAAATAAAAGGCCTATAAATCAAGAGCGAGAGAGATTAGAGCCACCGATTATGATATGACTTGACTATGACATTACTTCATAATAAATATGTCATTGTTGTATTATTTTCTTGTTATCTAGGCAACCTAATAACGAAAGAAAAACAGGTATAAAGATTGGAACTTTTTCTCCGATTCATTATTATTTGACAGAAGCTATAAAATACAGTCTGAAAACCATTATGAATCCATTTTTGGATATTCTTGGAAAAAATACGGAAGTACAAAATCGTACTAATGTTAGTTGGTTTAGTAAAGACTAATGATATAGTCAAGGCTGGCAAAGTTGAGGTCAATGCCTTATGATACTTGAGGTGACACATTATTACGTAGATACTCTATTTAGATTTGAAGCCTTGTAAGGTTGGAGTTGATAATCATCTAAATACGCGGTTTTGATCACGTTTTCGAGAGCTTTTCGAAAAATGGGTGCAACTGTCCTTTGGCAAAGTTTATGAAGGCCAGAGTAATCTAAAGGCCACTGTTGAACGTATAAGGAAGTTTGTGATCTTTGCGACATAATCCGTTCGTGTAGATTCAAATTCTCATGTTTCTTGTAAATTAATTCTGTATTTATACACACCGTAGTGATAAGGAATTTATGTAAAATAAATAGTCCTCCCAACTAATTTTCAGTGACGGTGGTCATTGGTCAATCTTGCCAGTTAAAAGCGAGACTTCTTTCGTAGAGCTTAAATGTTTGTGTAATACACAGGTATACCATCTACCCATAAATTCCATGTCTAATGATAATGACAGTATAACAGAGACTCAACCTATTGTATACCCATCAGACAGCAACAGCATGGACCGTTTGCCTTATCGGACAATGAGGTGATCAACCTGCAATTTCCTAACTAAACTAGAAACAACAAATCAAAATCAAAACGACTCCAAAAACTTTCGGGTCAAGACGTCAAGAGTCAAAAACCTCTGGACCGTGAAAACAGTTTTGGGTATATAAAATACGCTTTTAGCGTCTCTTATTCTTTTCGTTTTTGTTTAGAATTCTTTGGTACCTTTCCGTTTATATGCTAAGTAGTTACCGAGACCAAGTTTCCTTGGACAATTCAGTACCTACACCTACTTGTCCATGTATCAACGTCCTGCGGCCATTGTTTGAAGTGGCATTGGCGCCGAGACTAAAGCGATCGAAGGCCTGAGTCTGAGTATCAAGGTGTAAGCAGTCGCGATCGATTCCATTCAACTGCCAAATATTTGTAAGTCAATTGGGTCTCAAAATTTTAGTGCCAAACGCAAGTCAAAACACACCCGCGAAAGTTTTGCAAGAGATCAAATGTATAGGTAGCTATGGTATACGGTACAGAATTGATTTTGAATACTAAGTCAAATATATAAAATGTCGGTTTTGAGGTAAAATGTTTCCGCTATCGTCTAGATTTTATACCAGTTTTGAAGGCTACAAGTGTCTGCTATCAACTGATAGTGGAAGTAATTGTACCGATCGTTGCACTGCTTCAACGAGACATGAATTGGACTGTTTCGCGGATAACGATCAGCCCGTCGTGCAGGTTTGCCAATTTATTTCAATCTGCATAATTTTATATACAGGACTTAACTGTCAAGAGCCACCTTGAAGTTTGATATATAGCTTCATTTACCTCGTCCAGGAACGTCGTCGTAGTAGTCGTCGTCGTAGTCGAGGACGGCGTGGAGCTGCGTCTTGCCGCCTGAGCTGCCCGTCTCCACCTTGGTGAACCCTCGCGGCCGGTCTGGCGGCGGCGGTTGATTGCTGCTACCACTAGGAACCTCTCTAGGTTTTGCGGGAGTTTCTATCGGTGGTCTTCTTGGAGGGGGTGGGGGAGGGGCAGGAGGGGATGGTGTCGTCGGACCAAAATTAAAATTAAAGTTTTGCCCTGAATTCGCGAAACCCCGATTTACAGAACTCGGCGTCGTTGCTGGGGCGTATGGAGGGTCAAATCTCCGCTCAAAAGGAGGCCGCCGGGCGACATCGTCTATTCTTTTTTGGTCATAATCATAATCTCCGGTGGGGTCGTGGATATACTGCCCTGTGTTATCGAATTGTGGTATTTCGTGCACCCTTTGGTTTTCTATCTGAATATCTAGTCTCGATTTTTGTTGGTGTTGGTAAACTTGTGTGTGGAGTTGTCCTCCGTAGGGGTTAGGTGCGACGTCTTCATGTCTTGGATAGTGAGTGTACTGGTTTGGAGGTGGGAGGTAAGCGGCACCGGCTCGCTTCCGGAGTTTTGACCGTTTCTGTTGGTTTGGGTTTGGGGCTGAGAATGGCTCATTGCCGGGCTGTTGGGCGTGCTCCTGTTGGTGCTCGGGGGAGTAAAGGAGGTCGTCGAAGTTGACTCGGAGGGGGGCAGGGGAGGTTGGGACTAGGGTCGGGGGAGCGACAGGCGCCAGTGTGAAATTTGTTAAAGCCATGGTTCACTCAGTCATCGGCTCAAAATGTCAGGAACTATGTCAATACGCGCGGTATTACGGCCGCTTGCATAACGCGCGGCGTGGGATCGTCTAGCGCGGTCGTCTCCTCATTATCGCCGGCGACTCGACTCGGTTTGGTTCGTACACTGCACTCACACTGTTTCACTGGCACTCCTTCACACGCGCTGTTTATCTGCAACAAATGGAGGAATGTTAATCTTATGTGTCACTTGTGGGTTATTGTTTGGTGATCTTGACTTTGTTTTCTAAGCGTTGCTGGTCACTAACGACTACAAGTTTATTGTTTTGTTTGATCTATGTGCTCGTGTTTGTACATTTACGATCCATTTACACAAACATACCTAGTTTACTAGTTACGTGTAGATTTAAAGTACTCCCGTTCACAACATTTGGGGAAGGTCAATAATTTCTTAAACAGTTTTCATCACATAAGCACGAAACAGTACCGGATCGATGAGTAAAACCAGAAGAATTCGTCCATTTCGAGAATAATAGGGCGACAACAAAACAAGATTCCGTATGCATTGTCTCGAGGCGGGTTTCCCCTCATCAGTACATCCTTGCTGCCACAAAAGGCAACTATTGAATCTTGAAAGGCGAAATCGTGATGCCACCTGAGAATCACAGGTTTCGACTACGGAATGGGAAATCCGACACCGAATGTGACTTTTAAAGCACTTATCATGAAAAATGTGTTTGTTAAGAAACGAAGATAACTACAGTAAATTGGCTGTCTAGACATTATGAACCAGGATGTGAGTGCTACAGTTGAACTTATTCATCTGTTGAATATGTAAAATTAATTGTTTTTTTTTATTACTTTTATTTTTCCGCTTCACGGTTTCAGTCATACTCTTCGCAGAAATATGAGTTTTCTTGAGGGAATAAGGCATTTTGTATGGGTATTTTTACGCGTTGTGATAAGTACTTAGTCTTTGTATATCTGCCCGTTAAATATTCAATTCGGGATTAAATAAATTTTCTAAGATTTAATGTTGCCTATATGATCCTTTGGCATGTCATTTATCACCTACTCCCAAATTTTGCGTGATCTTTGTGTTTCTTTACACCCTTTATAGGCCGTAACATTGAACGTTAACTTAGTATTGTCCCTTCACTGTTTCTGTACCGTAGTTCAAATCTAGAACACGGTCTGTTTGAAGTGCGAGTACTTGCTAGGTTCGGCGACAAATAGATCTGCATGATATATTGCAAGTTTATACGAGCAACTGGCTCAAATTGTGATTCATGTTCATGAATAATGAGCCCACTATGGTCAACTGTAATTTCATTGGAGGATTTTGAGTTGACTGCCCAGGCTACCATTAGCATAGCAACTGCCTCCATGGTCTAGTGGTCTGAGCCATGGGCTCTCGATTCGGAAACCGACACGACAGAAGAAGTATTACACATTTAATCAGCAAAAAATACGTACGAGGTTAAAATATTGGACTTCTTTTAATTTGATACATTCCATAACTTATTTTATCCTTTAACGATCTTTGATGAGCGCATTTGATCTTGTCTAAATAATTTTAGCTTTTGTCTGTGCTTTTGTAATACGAGTACATTTTAGATTTCAGTAAATTTTTATTTTAGGAAATCTTGATTGTTTCATAGAAAAAAAAATATAAGTATCAACTAAATTAAACGAATAAATAAATGAGTCACCGTACTAAATTTTATCATAACCGGACCAATAAAAATAAGTAATTTAACCAATATAGATACTTAAAACAGCTAATTATAACGGAAACACTTCATCTCATATCAATTAATTAGTAATAAGGCTACTGGAATTTAACTATTCCTTATTACTTGTACTGACTCAGTCATAAACATTCCGCAAACATTTTGTCATTAATTTATGCATCGTTTTAACGACACGTCAATAATAACGACTCTCACCTTCAACCAACTGACTAAAATTGATTTAATTATGTTTTAGATTACTGGCATGAATTTTCTTTTACAATTTTAATAATAAAGGCGTACCAAATTTTATCCGTTCATGTAGTAATTAAAAGTTCATTTTAAATTACATAGTTGGTTGACAAATTGCAAAATCCCCACAGTCGATTTACGTACCAATCTTTATTTACCTATTTAGAAGAAGTTCCATAGTCTATATTTTTCTCAATTTTGTATTTCGCTTTATGATTTTTCTTGACCTCTGTTTCTCTGTTCTTCATTTGAATTCCCATGTCAAACTAAAAGGCACATAATTTTTTGCAACTTGCGCTTGTTGTGGCAGAAAAATGCGCATAATTTGGGCAATGCGCTGGAATCGCACGCGCACGTCTGTCATGCGCACTATCGCGCTATCGCCGAAGAGCATCTAGATCACGATGCGCACAGTCGTGGGAACTAAACGTATTTAAATACATTTTTGAATGGATTTGAAAACGAATGATTTGAATTACACGAAAAAAAAAACCAAACCAAACCTGACCATGAAACTGAACGACTTTTCTTAAGAACCATACGTCGGAATATGAAAAAAAATTGAACATCCCTTACAAAATGACTCGAGTCGCTGCAGCGCACTGCTGCCACCATTTGTATGGGAGGGCCAACTTTCTTTTTTCATTTCATATTTTGACCTTTCTTGGGGAAAGTTATTCAATATCATGGGTTGGTTCATACCCTATTTTTTTTTTCAGTAATTTTTTTCACCCTGTATAGGTTGATGCTATGAATGCTATGATAGGTACACATTATAATTATAACTATACACGCGTATTTTTTTTAACACATTCCAAGTCATTTTCGACCTTGTTGCAACAAGCCTAAGGAATGTGAGGCCGTCAATAATGTTATACTTATTTTTTTTTAATTGAACTTGCCAATTTTGTGAGTGGGTGGTGGTTGATGTAGGACACGTTATTGGTGATCGATTTGAGTATGAAATATGTAAATGAATATTGAATACGTTCTTTTACTACTGCTACGAAAAAAACAACATTTCAAATCCTGTAGAGGAGCTACATGATTTGCATGATTAATAAGTTTTTTTTTTAATTTTCAGAGAATTCTCTTTTGTCATCTTGCTTTTGTTCAACATTAATTTATGTACTTCCATTTTTGTAAAATAAAATTTAAAGTTAAGTGAAGATGCTCATGTGAGCGAAACCGGTTGGGTTTATCTCACAATAAACTGTAAAACGAGTACAAGTGTATTTATTAACAAATAATTGTATAAGTCTCTTTATGAAAATTGATCGTGTGGTTCTAGTTATTATCTGACCAGAGCTCAAAGTCAAACACTAAAACAGTTAGGATAGGATCCTATAAAATAACAGGTACTAATAAAAAGTGGAGTAGATATAGCAATAAACTACGATGATAAAAATAAAGATGTTACAACTATGCTCAAGATTCTTACCGTAAGTATTCATTATACTGTCAATGATTTGCATAGAAATGATTCATGTGGCAACAATGTACTCAGTTCAATGGAATTTGGATCCGACTACCAAGTTACAAGAGCCCTGGACAGGTCACGCCACCAGACGGAATGCTTAACTAATAAACGTTAAAACCCCAGCGTATTTGGACTAAACATTGGTGTCAATTCAGTTGGCACACGACTAAACTAAAATAAGTCTTAACTTGTAATTTTCTGTCATAAGAAGAAGGGACGGAAGATTATCAACTTATTTTCAGTTAGAATTATGCAACTAGTACCTACGTGTATTCATTAATTTCTTTAAAAAAATCAATGTTAGTGTACTAGATGCAAATGCAAGTCGATCGATACCATTTCACATAACGATTTAATGATTTAAACTATTCATATAGATAGGTACTTCATTTCTTTCTTATTTGACAGGATTCAACCTATTTCTCGTGATATAAAACTACAGGTTTAGAATTGTTTGTATTTCAGCATGGGGTCCCATTACGAACAACAGTAAAGAGGCTTTTAAAAAATATCAATAGATGGCGCTACGAGTATCGAGTTGTAAACCAACAATAAAAAAGTAAGGAATATGGTTGAAGAAAATAAATATTCCATTAGATAAAAAACCATAGCACCTGTACGAATGAAAAAATCGGTAAAAATCGATAAAATAGTGATTTTAAGTATTTATTTAATCGGCCACCTAGCGGCAGGAATTTCTACTACGCGGACTTTACTCTCAGCCATATAGCACCTCAACTTGTCACAAAATACTTACAGTTTGTAGCGTGCATTGCTAGATGTCGCTGTCACCTAGGGACTAGCTCGTTTTTCTGTTTCCATTTTGAATATCGTTACTTTATTTCAAATATTTCATTATTTTACAAAAAATAAAAACTAATTCCAAAATATGTCAATAATGCAAGATTAAACAAAAACTAATAATATACTACGTCTTATTGCTCATATAGTTATGTGAACTATTTATTTTCGTTTTATTTACTGCAACGAATAGCGCAATATTTGTGAGAAAAAAAACGCGATACCGAACTTGTGACGCCGTAAAGTTTGATTTGTTTTCGCTTCAATCCCGAGTTGTATGCGCTTACGGTCTTACGTTCGTTCGCCCTGTGCTTCGAATACGGACTTGACGACGTAGGTATATCGTTAATCCCGCATCATCTTTCGGCTTTAGGCGGGGTGATGAGGCGGGATTAAGCAGTTCTTTCCGATTTTATGCATATTTGATTCCAACAATAAGCTTGATTATTAAATTGCATGAATTAGTTGATTGTCGAATGAATTTGATTTTAGACATACAGCACATAATTAAAACACACACCATTAAGTGTTAAGACACTGCTATATTACTTCCTTGACACTGGGTGGGACGACGGTCTCCGTCACTCGCTCGAGGTCGCGCGATAAGTACCTACCGACTAGCCGTGTCTTCGAAGACACAAGTGGCAGAGGGGCACCGCACGCTAGTGTTGGGCAAAAAGTAGAGATGAAACGGATAGCTGTTTGGCCGGTGGTCGAGTTGCGGAGGGGAGCGGGGGGTCGAGGGGGGTCGGGGTAGCGGGAAGTAGCGGGGCAAGGGAGTCAAGGGGGGCCAACGGGGGTCATAGGGGATCAAGGGGGCAAGGGAGTCAAGGGGGCAAGGGAGTCAAGAGGGGTCAAGGGAGTCAAACAAAATGACCATTCTATAAAATTAAATCATTTATAAAACATTTTTTATATTTTATTTCATTGGGTCAATCCTAAGGTATTTTCACACCGTCCGACGTCATCGCCCGCGGAATTCCACAAAGTTAATAATCACCTTTATTACACCGGATGTAAATGAACATACCAAAAACTGATAGTGGTTGCTCAATCAACGAACAACTTTAACTTTTTCATACAAAATGAATGACCACCTCTATCAGTTTGTTTGGAAAAGTAAAAATATTATTTCATTTCCTGAATTAATTTACTGGTGTTGGTTGTTCAGTTTATTTGACTGAGCAACTCCTATCCCTACCAGTTTGTATGCGCTATCCCTGACACAACGCTTACAAATAAAAGGGCATTTCGCGAATTGTGCGTTTTGCACCTGCCAATCCGCGAATTGTCCTGCACCTGCCAATCCGCGAATTTTCCGCGTTGTGTTACGCGTTACGCATAATCACCGAATTCGTTCATTGGTGGGAATAAAGAGACACTCCGCAGAACGCACAATCTGGGATATGTCTTTTTTCGGCCAATGAGCGTTGTAAAACAACCATTTCGCAGACTGGCAAACACCGAACAGTTAATTGCCGAAGTAAGTATCTAGTTAGAATACCAGGTGTAAGAGACATTAAAATACCGGTATAATATGGTATAATGGCTGCTGCGCATTATGCCACCGGCAAGGCCTGCGCGTGCCGCGCGCCCGACTTTCAAAGGAAGCCGTCGTGCCGGGCAAGCCGCGCGGCATAAACGGCGGCATAGTGTGTAGCAGGCTTAAGGGACAGCTACGCAGAGTGATAGATAGGGGTATATTTTTTTACTTTTACCATTAACAAATATCATCTTATAATTTCATGATACAAAGTTGTTCAGTTACATAAAAACTGGGCGACTTCTATCAGTTTACGTTACATTGTCCCTCATTTGGTATTTGACAGTCCGCGGAATGGTTATTTTACTACGCTCATTGGCTAAAAATGAAAGGACATTTCGCGGATTGGCTGTTTTGCAATGCACAATCCTCAATGTTTCCCTTTTTTCCGGCCAATAAGAAATTTCGGGAATTTTGCGTAACCACAGTACCTAATATAATAGTAACATATACATAATGTACCTACGTACAGTCACGCTTTTATCACTTAATTCCTTACTATGGCACCTTATGGTACGGGGTGGGTAGATACAAAAATATAATCCTTTACTCTCTCAAAGAAGTCAAGATTCAGCCTGGAAATAGCAAAATACATGCTGTTTTTTTTTTAAACTTGGTTTCATTTACCTACTTTGACTTTTAGGCTTTTAGTAATCCTTTTAACCCTTTTTTTTTCAAGGACACACTAGTGCCGATTCTGTTGTAGACATAACTTAGGTTTAACCTTACTTTACTTTGGTCCTGTAACTTTCTAAAATTTGGATAAAATAAAAAGAGACAGCAAAAACAATATTACAATAATTACCTACCTCAATTTGAAAAGAGTCAAAAACCGTTTATAAATCACTTCTCAAAGCTATAGCTGTAAGTACCTACAGACGAGAAATGGAAGTCAAACTGCGCGCACGTTGAATCATAGCCAACCAAGCAGCCCACCCAGATTGGCGCGGCGGCGGCGCGCAGCATGTATAGTGTATATTTTATGGTTAATGTCCGACGGCTGGATAATCCTAGGAATATCCAGTTAATCTTAAGACTATCCAAGCCGCCTGGATAAGTCCGAAATCCATGCCGCCTGGATAAAGTTCGAGTCCATGAAAAAACACATTTAGATGTAAGTAAAACCACGGGGTAGTCGTTTCAAGCTGGAAAATGACACAACTTCGGACATTATCCAGCCAGCGTTGGATAATCTTAAGACTATCCAATTCTTTCACTATGACCACAGAGTAACTATAATACTACGTACAAACTCTATGACTATTCAATCCAAGCGTCTTGGATAATGTCCGATATCTGGATCAAAATGAATGAGATTTCGGACTTTACCAGGCGGCTTGGATAGTCTTAAGATTAACTGGATAATCCTAGGATTATCCAGCCGTCGGACGTTAACCATAATATAACATATATACTTACTTGCCCGCGATATTGAACACGTATCACACGCTCGCGGGATTGCGACAGGGCAAACATGTCAGACAGACGACATGGCTTACGTAGTGTTCACACTGGCTACGCGCAACGCGGCGGAGTCCGTATTTGTCTATGCTTCAATTGTGTTGAACAATGGAACTTAGAGAATAACCGCCCTACGCGGCGTAGCGCGGCGCCAGTGTGAACACCGCCTTAGATCTACGAGTAGGAGTTGCTGCTTTGAATTTTATCTATTAAAGTTAAATATGATCAAAGTTATTTATTGGTAGCAATGCGTGGTTGCCAAATACGCGATTTAACTAATATAAGTCCATACCTGTCATTTTTTTAATATGAGAGAACAGAACGGGATGGCAATAATTTTAGTTGAGATTTAGTTAAGTCGGGATGGTTACGAATCTGGCCCATTATCCTAATAATCATAATATATCTTGCAATTACGGACTAACAGTAACAAGTCGTGTCACAGGTCGTGTCCACGTACGAACGAATCGCCACCAATGTTGTTGACCGATATTTTTCCCGAGCACGGTCATAAGGTTCCACCTCTTAAAAATCAAAACTGTTATGGGTCGTTCTTCAGAAATGATTATTCGGGTCACTTTAGTGGCGAATTTTTTTTGTGCGTTTTTGCAATTTTTTTATATTGGAGAATAATAAAGAGATCAATAAAAGTTTAATTACAAAAAATTACTCATATCTAACCACAGGTTACAACAGAATTAATTTTCGAAATTTTCGATGCCACCAAACGTGACATATTGTGCCACTCGAGTGACTTTGTTATTATTATGAGGAAAAAGTGAAAGATTACCACCGTCAGCATGAGTTTAATATCCTTTTTGATTACTTTTAATGATATTATAACAGTTTGTTTACTTCAAAAACTTAAATGCGAACTGCAAATCTTATCCTGAAATCTTTTAGGTTATAATAAGTAAACGGAAAATCCCTTCAGGGCATAGTCGCAATTTCAGCAATTATTACCGTTAAATGGAAACCATCCAACTGGACCATCCCGTATCGACCCCTGGAGAAATCGACCAAGCTACCACTAAAATCACCACACCATTTTGTGGTGATTGGAGAAAGCTCAAGGATGTTCAAGCCAAGAACAAAATGCAACCACTACTACCACAACACTTGCGAGACCTGCTAGAGGAAAAGAAGCGCACCAGAAAGTTCTTCACCAGATTCCCTCCATTTAAGAACCATCTCAACCACCAACTGAATCAAACATGAATTGGGGGAAATCTACCCAAGAAGACCGTTTAAGCAATCACCCAAGTCTTCAACGGAATCCTCAGAACTGGTCATTTCCACACACCATGGAAAAGCGCAAAAATCATTGTGCTTCCGATGCCAGGCAAGAACTTGGCCAACCCGGAGAGTTATCAGCCCATCTTATTGCTACCAACGCTCTCCAAAGTGTTTGAGAAGTTTATCCTGCCTCACATACCCAAGACCAGAACAGTTCGGGTTTCGCTTAGAGCATTCCACAACTGCTACCTGCTAGAGTGAACCATGACATGGCTACGAGGATGAACAAGATGGAATACTCGGTGTTCGTAATAATTGATATGGAAAAGGCATTCGACAGGGTGTGGTACGACGGGCGCGTCTACAAACTGTCGAAAACCTCAACACCCAGAAGGATCGTCAAGACCATCGAGTCATTCCTCAGAGGCAGAAACTTCCACGTGGCCGTCGAAGGTGCCAGATCCACTGAACACCCCATCGAAGCGGGAGTACCTCAAGGGAGCTGGCTGTCTCTCCCCGGCGTGTTATTCCATCTACACGGACGACATACCCAGAGTGGGTGACGTTTAATTGGCTCTATTCGCTGACGATGCGGCCTTCATCTCAGCGTCCTACAAACCACAGCATGCAGCCGAGAAAATGCAGCTGACGGTCGACGCGCTCCCAGGCTGGTTAAACCATTGGCGCGTGAAAGCAAACGTTGCCAAGACACAGGCTCTAATCATAGGAAGATGCCACTTACCATCCCCACTTCGCCTCCATGGACAGGAGTTCAAAAGCCCTGTCAAACATCTCGGTATAACCATAGACAGGAACCTCACCATGAAAAAACACGAACGCGGTGGGACAAGTCAAGGCAGCCCGAGCCAAACTGCGGCAAGATAGCAAACTGCCCACGAAAACCAAGCTCAACATCTACAAAACGTACTTGCGCGCAAGGCTGACGTACGCGGCGCCCGCTTGGTACGCTCTCGCGTGCAACTCGTTGAAAAAGAAGATCAGAGCCCAGGAAAACTTAACTGTCCGATCGGCAATAAAGACTCCAATATTATATGAGAAACGATGTGCTTCACCGAGATCTCGAGTAGGAGAACATCGACCAGTTCATTGCACGACTTGCTATGGGGTCTCACACGGTGGGCTTGACCGCGGAGGGTAGCTAAAGAAGAACCCAGGGACCAGCCTGTAGTTGCAGGCCGCATGGATTGCCTCTCCAGGGAGCCTGAGTATGTCCGAAGGAGATTTCCGCCAAGGAAGAAGTTCCGGGGCGAAGGATTATCAGTCAGCTGTCTGCCAAGACAAAAATGTTCTCCTTAAAACGAAAAGTCATAATAAACGAGCTATTAGACAAGATTATCACTATACGCTTCATAAATAATGTTTTACATTAATTACTTTACAATAAGAACGCGGTATTCATATGAATTTTGTTTAAGTAATAAGATAAGTCACTTGAGTGGTGTGAAATGTCGCTTTGGTGGACAAAATGCCACCCAAATCACGCCACCCAAGTGACCGAATTTAGGGTATTTTCGCAATTTCTTTCTAAACTATGCAATAAATTCCTTTTTTTAAAATTAATCTAAAATCTCGGTTATATTTACGAGTTAATAATAGTAATAACAGATTCAAAGTGTTATTCTATCATACATTTCACATGTCCACTTGAGTGATCTGCGTAGGTAGAAAAATGTTGGTTTCGAAAATTAAGCACCTTCTATTTTTTTCCGGGAACTGCGATGAGTCACCAGTCCTCTTTCCTCAGATGCCATGTCAGGACTGGCAAATGGCGGGAGTGTTTTCCTGGTCATAGTTAGCTTCGTTGAGACGTAAGAGTCGTTTCAAACCGCGCGCTCAGAAGTCTCGAAAACGTGTGACCGACACAAAGTGCTTGTTTTGTGAATGTTGGTGTTTAAATATGTGTGTAGTTTATTATTTTAAATAAATCTGTGGTTTTCCAGGATCATTTTCATGGGTAAAAAGTACGACATAGTCCAGGTAAATAAATTGCTATAAGCTTTTCAATTTCGGAAGAGCAGAGTGTGACACGCGAAGAACGCTAGTTTTGACCCCGATTTCAGGTTTCTAACTAAGGTTTTGTTTAACGTATTTTGTAATATTATGTTGAAATTAGGAATTCTAGGTAGTTAATTAAACAAACAAACATATAAAAAAGAGTTTTAAGCTGTGCGTTTTATATCATTAGAGTATTAAGCGTGTGACCGAAAATTTCGACCTCTCAAAGAATGACCCTAATAAACTCCTCAACTACGCTTCTGACTCTCATCGCTAAAATTAGCTCTATTCCTGTAACTGGCATTCATTAAGTCTTGCAGCTCGTTTTGCAAGCATTCCTCTCCGGGTGAAATGAATAGACCGTCTTTATTGGTTTGAGTTGGTTCATTGCCTCGTTTTGGTATTAATAGCTGTTGCTAAGTGGATAAGGAATTGTATTGGAATGTGAGAAAAAAATGCCTAGAATGTACCAGCTAGCAGCTAGCATATAATGAAAAATTGTTTTACTTTTAAGGCAACGAAAGTTTGAATGTTTAGATGTTTCTTACGCAATCGCGCTTTAACCAATGGACCAATCGGAATGTAATTTTTTGAATAGGACATTGTCCAATTTACATCGCGGAAAACCTTCATTTCCACGGGAAATCTCATTTACTGCTGCGTCTTTGATGTTCCAAGTCTTGACTGGGATAAAATGTATTTTTGATTTCTTAGGCCCGTATTTATAATCAGTTCTCAAGAGTGACAGCGAGTTTGAGTTCGTATCAGAAATGTCATTTCAGTACAAAACGACCTGTCAAATCCATACTTAATATTGCTTTCAATCTTGAGATCGCTTTATAAATACGAGCCTTACTTTCATATAATATTTTGATTGGCAGCTCATATGTATGAAGGGCATTCAACAAAATATTACAAAACATTATGAGCCCGAGGCGTTTGGCCTATAGAGCTGAAATTAAAATTCTTTTTCATACGTAGAGGCCGACAGGTTGTTAAATGTTTCTAAACTCTATAATAAAAGACTGGAAATGTTTTAAGAGCTATATAAAATTACTTAACGATTGTTTAAACTTCTCTACTCGGAGTTAATTGATATTTTATAGGTCGTAAATAATATTTTTAAGAGTTGCTATAAGGTTATAGAATTAATTGTTTGATTAGCAAGGCACGCGAGGAACATAAAAAGCATTAGATTTATGGATTTATGGATATGGATATGGATATGAAATTATAAGAAGAATATAAGAGAGATCCTGAATAAAATAGGTACGTTACAACGCGTAATGACAACTTTCGATTTTCTATCCTACTTAAGTAAGTAATTAAAGAAAGGAGGACCTGGGAGGACCTTTCTTTTTGCTGAATTTGTACCAGATCGTTAATAATGAGGATGATATTTTTTTTTTCACATACTTAATTCGGTCTTTTATGAGCAATATATAAATATTTTTGGATAACCGACAGCGTTGAAGCACATCCAATCCTCCTAATTAGGCATCGTCGTGACCAACTCCGTAACAGATCTTCATGCTCCAATACTAAACGTGATTGAAGCGAGACTAATTAATAATACGTCTTTATCAGTCTACCAGTGAGCGATGAACGGAAGTCTGAAAAATGATTTTTTATAACAGCAAAAATATACTGTAAAAATCAGATGGAAAATTCCAATCCAAAAAATGCTCGGACAAACAAAGTTGATTAATAATTGTTAATTTACCATTTTAATTTATTCCCAACTTCCCAGCCTGGATTTCCCGATCGTCTGGCAAGTAAGATTATTCAGTTCTTCGGAGGGCACGTTAAGCCGTCGATTTCAGTCGGTGTTTATGTAAAATGTTATCGTTACACAAGCAATGGCAAAGGCCCAAAAACTCTATCACCAACGTTCATCAAGCCAATAGCTGTCCGCATAATATTTCCAGCAAGCTCATTATATATATGCCACCTGCAGAATTTCTAATCTTTTCTTTACTTCATCCGTGCTCATTTTGTCTATCTTACTGCATTTATCAGCAAATATCTACTCAGTTACCCAACTCGCTACGAAATCGCTCCCGTTCGTTTCACTTTTTACTACAAAGAGTCTAAAGTCTCCTAGGGTCACCTGACATTAATTAGCAAACATACAAGCTCATCAAGCTCACTCTGGTCTGGAAATGTATGTGTATCAGAAACTTCTCGTCAAGGTTACGTCAAATGTAAGGAATCCAATTGATTCAGTGACGATGGACTGGACTGGCAACCTGCACAGTTCTTTCAGGAAATGATCCTACCAAACGTAGCTTTTGAAGCATTGCATGGGGTTATTGATGCTAATCAATCTAGTCTATATGCTGTAGTCTTGGCTTGAGTCTTGGTCATAAAAGTGAAAGAATTGAACCACACATAAAGTCATCAAAATAATGATCATAATCATTATCATTCCGTTGCGAGCGACGCATGACAACACACAATGATAGCAATTCGATGTTGCAACAAGTGTTAGGAACACCCTTCCTTACGGGGTAGGCAGATCGTAAAACGCCTAGTAAAAGGCTAAATGACTTATAGCTTTACAAAATCTACGGAATCCTATAACGGGCATAAATTCCCCAGATTTGGTAAAATTTTATTAGATATCCAAAATTTTTACTAACTTTTTTTTAAAGTCAATCATAAAAAAACTACATGCAACTAAGTAACGAGAAATTTCAATGTCGACATTCGCCCAGACGACCGTGCAATAGTAAATTAATTAGTGTTTATAAAAAAAACAGCACGTGTGGGCTGTTAGGTTTCAACATGCCACATCTAAACTGCAATTAGTAATATATAAATTATTTGCAGAGAGTGAGGTTGTTCATTACAAACTGTCTCTGTGATCTAGTAGTCGGGCGTTCGTTATCCGCCGGGGATGAAATATCATAATTCGTAACCAAATCCGGAACGACATAACACACTTTTCACTAAATCATAGAGTTGTCATGTCACTATATCTTAAATTATTATTGTTATAAGTATAACAGGTTAATGAACATATTATACTAACACATGCACACACATTCAGCCTACATAAAATTTTACAGGGGAATGAAATATCCTACAAACTTAGTATCATAGAGGAAAATTCTTGAAGAATTCCGTATTTTCCGCTCTTGAATCTTACTTTTGCGACATTTTACAGCTCCGAAATGCGAGTGAATTTGAAGTGTAAAATTACCTAATGTGTGAACAAACGCGTGCGCGTGCGCAGTGGCCGTGACTTCCAAACATATTCAAAGAAACTCATTATTTTATAATTTCCTCATAATTAAGTATGAAATAATTGTTTAATACTTCGTTTTGTAGAGAATGATAGAATGTAAGAACGAAAGGAAAAGTTATTTTGGAAATTTTAAAAAGGCCGTCGTTGCTCTAAGTTTTTTAAGCGAACGTCGGTAATTTTTTTAAAGTATAAAATATGTCCCAGCAGTGGGACACTAACGGCTAAATAAGATAAGATAATATAAGATAAAATATTTTATTAAGTAAAAAAATAGTAGAGTACATCAATAATAATGGTTATGGTCCTGAAAATGTATTTCCTGCACTTGATTTACAGTGCTACTTATAAATAACCGTTTCAAAGATGCAGGCTCAAATATTTAGAAATACTTAAAAAATATAATTTTAAAGTTCGGTTTTTTTAAGAGTAAACTGAAATAATGCTGAAATCTTCTTCTACTTTTAGGAATAGTAAGTAGGTAAGAGAGAGCACAAAAAAGAAAAAAAGCGTTAACATACACAACTGCTAATCGACTTGCAGCATTACATTAATCATATCCCTTACACAGAAAGAAAATGAAAGAAAAGAAACATTCGCTAATTGTATTGATTGAAACCGCCTGATAAAGCAACTAATCTTAATTGCTTTCTTTTGTCTCATGTTAAGTAGAAAATAACTGCATTTCAATTGCAAGAGTATGACTACGTCAAGGGTTTAAATGAACGTGGGCGAGGGCGCTGCATGTAGAGAAAACATACATACATACTATCATGCCTGTATCCCTATGGGGTAGGCAGAGCGTCAACGACCCAAACAAAACAGCTGTAGTGACAGATTGTCAGCCTATCGCTTAGGTTACAATACATTGAAACCTTTGAATCCCTTAGCTGGTTTTTACAGCATGCACGGGAGGAGATGCAGCTGGCACATTCTATATTTTTTCTATCGCTCCTAGTCCAGCATGGAAGCTAAGGAGAACTGTCAAAATTGGCTATGGCGCCGTTAGTTTCTTGTTTCGCCACGTTCATAGAAACCCTTGACTTGCTGTTGCAGTCGTACGATACGTCATCTACGTATGTGTTGTGACGTAATACTATTGTTTGAACGGGTCGATAGGCGCGGCGCGGGCGCAGGTCTTAGGGTTGACACTTGACAGCGCGTCTGTCATTTAAATATCAAACTGGTATCTATTCTGACTATCTAGAACATTTTTTAACTTATTTGAAGCCTTGACAAAAAAGAAGAAGAATGGTAAAGAAGGAGAAAGAAGAATCATTAGCCACTAGCTAGATGATAATGATGGACAAACAGTCTTTAAAATGAAAAATCCTAGTGTCATAAAATTTACCTTTAGACTTCGTACTTAGCCTTTAGACTAATTTATAGATATTGATAAGTCGCGTGAAGACCCTACTCACATACGAGTGAAAGTTGAAAGTGAAGGACCCGCGACTTTTCTAGTGGACATTCGATTGTATCGTCTATACAAACTGCTTTATGAACCTAATTTGTGTGTCAGAAGAAATTAGAAAGAGTTTGGTAGGTGCACCTATATGGATGATATGCTTAGATTACCATCAGAATGAGATTCGATATTTTTTGTGGAGGTGTAATGTGACGTAATATCATAATATGCAGACTAATGAATGGCTCAGTTGGTAGTTTTTCAATCAAGTGTAAGGTTCTTATCAGTTAACCACTGAAGTAGAGGCAGAGTCAATTACAACTACTAGTACAATTTTATAGTAGACTTTCGTCACAAGTATCTATAGTACCTACTCTCTCATCACGTCATCAATACACGTTTCTTTTTTTGAATTTAATTTACCAATAGTCATTTTTCACGATCAGATCATGAATTGAAACTGGTTATAAAAAGCTCGATTTACATTTATTTATGAAAAAGATTATGAAAATTAATAATTACATTTACCTACCAGATATTCTTTAAATTACGCAAACATTCACCTCTATATGCTACTGTAACTTTAGGTTTCCCAAATACTTTGTTTATACAGTTATGGTTCCTAAGAGCACTTATATTTTCGTATGTCACCCCATCAGATCCACATACAGGATTCCACTCCTTCGATATAGGAGGACATTTCTCATCACACCTTCCTGCGTAGGAAACAGTTGCTGGGACGAAGTCAGAGATTCTACCAAGGTTTATGCAATTCATTTCATTGAGGACATATTTATTCTCATAATTCCTACCATCATCACCGCAGACCGGGTTCCAGAAATTTGGAGCATTAGGACAATCTGTCAGGCAGTATCCTTTGTAAAGCACTCTAACTTCGTCTTCACCATTGAGACCTTCTTTACAGTTATGTTCATGTACATCGCTGTTAAGAAAGTAAGTTTTCCCGTCTGATCCACATCTGGGACCGTATTCATCATCAGTATCATGATAAACATGACAGGTTTCTAAACATGAGGTTTGATCTGCAGCTACACTGATCTCGTCTTCACCTAAGTCTTGATAAGCACAGTTATGCGCTCTTATTGCATCCTTGTTTGAATGGAGTTTCCCATCAGTACCACAAACTTGCTTAAGAGTTCTATCTCTAAGTTCACATCCTTCTCTGCAAGTGCCGACATACGCGACGATGATGGGTCGTCTTTTCCAGCTGTCTCTTCTGTATCCTTCCAAACAGCTTTGTCTGTTTAATGCATCTTGGTTTTTGTAAGTGACCCCATCTGATCCACACACAGGTCTGTCTATAGGTCTCACATAACCACATAATTTGTCACAAATTCCATAGTAGTCTATGGTGACATCTTCCCCTGTGAGACAGTTGTGGTCGATGACCTCTTGTTCATGGAAGTAGGTTCTTCCATCTGTTCCACAGACAGGGTTTAGACGGTAGTTCCGAAGGTCGCTTGGGTCATGGCATCTCTGACGAGCTCCCTGACAAATGTGTTTCGATAGCAGAACAGAAGTTATTACTATGGACAAAAATAATAATGTATTAACTGAAAAAAATAAACTTGTAAATTGTTCGAATCATCCATCAAAACGTTTATCTAGGATCGATGAGTCTGCAGTGACTATCCAGTAAGTACTCAAATACGACTTACCAAAAATACTATTCATAATTGAATTTCCACGTGGAACACCGTAATATTACTACTATGGCAGTGAACGAACGCGTGTATACTAACTAAAACCACATCATACGTTTGATTAAAGCATTAAATTACTATTTCGTTTACACGCTGGAGAGATGTTGGCTTGTAATCTACACTAATATTAAAAAGGGGAAAACTTTTGTACGTTTGTTTGTTACTGTTAATCTTTATGAAAGAGGGAGGCAGACGAGCAGATGGGTCATCTGGTGGTGAGCAATCACCGCCGTCATGGACACCTGCAAATGCGGGTCACAAATGCGCTGCCGGACTTTCCTCAATGGCTCGTTTTTTAAAGACTGCCATGTCCTGTATCAGATAAACGAACTGATCGCACTGTAATACCCTGGGCAAAGATATAAAGCTTTTTTTACCGCGGGAAGGGAACACCTAATTCCTATGGAAAACTGATTTAGTCGGCCGCGGGTGGAATCACGGGACGGAAGCTAAGCTAATTATGAACTCCACGTATGTAGTCGTCTGCGCAGATGTGTAACGCAGATGAAATGACGTCATCAAAATTATGTAAGTGCCTTTTTATGACGTCGGTAATTTTTGAGTCGATGACATATATGCGTAGCC
The DNA here is from genome assembly GCA_029255725.1 of Scrobipalpa atriplicella. Taxonomy (NCBI): domain Eukaryota; kingdom Metazoa; phylum Arthropoda; class Insecta; order Lepidoptera; family Gelechiidae; genus Scrobipalpa; species Scrobipalpa atriplicella. The sequence continues at coordinate 12,979 of JARACY010001629.1, read as the reverse complement.
TAGATGGCAATGGCCTGCTGTGCAGATAGGGTTCCGGGTTCGATTCTCGATCAATCAAATATCTAAATTATGAGGTTCAGTTTGGGTCTGAGGAAATACGTGTGTATTTCTCGATACTTATAGGTAATTCTAGTGAAGACTTCACAGTCTAAGAGTCATAAGAGTTCCACACAGTTTTACTGTCGAAAACAAAATTGGCGAATCGATTCGTCCAGATTTTTTCTTAATGAAACTTACTATAGGCCTTGAAAAGCAGTACAAATCGAGTTCATTGACCAACACCAAGGAAACAGAAAGAAAACTCAACGCAAGCCTAAACACGTGAGAAAATCTATGCCTACACTACACGCCATTACGTTTCAAAACATATACTTAGATTACACTGGATCACAATTAGCGAAATGGTGCATAAAAAAACATCCTTACAGTGGGAATCGAAGGCTAACATTATACTCGTACGCTTTCTTGCCTTCAGTGAGTACTTATAATCACCTGTACCTAGGACTTAACCACCATGTAATAGTCAGTAATCTGTCTATTGTTATACCGAGACTAAGTGCTGACTAGTTTTGTTATGTGAACAGTAGTGTCCTCTAGGTGAGATACTGATTCCATAATTTAGTCCCAGAACCTTTGGAAAATTTCTACCAGCTTTTAGGTCAGCCATTTTAAAAGATATAAGTTAATCTTTCATTATGGTGCTAAAATGAGTTGTACGGCAATATTGTAGTCTATGCACGACTGTTAAACCAGAGGCGCACGTAGTTCTGCCTTTTTGAAGAAACACTTCACAACTTTTATGTTTGATTGGGAAGCTGCTTCACTTACCAGGCTCACTATCAAAGCCAGTAATAGGAACCGAGGCTTCAGCAGTTAAGGGGATAGATTTACTATCCGTCACTACGGGAACATACAGACATATCTGAAACATCTCTCCAAGTTTATTACGCTCTACCTACCGCGCGGAGTATACAGGCGTGAGTGTGCTATGGACCTATTTATGTACTTATATGTTACAGTGTAGGCATTAAAGAACCTCAGTATATTTTTGCTGCCCATTCGCAGCATCACGTCCGAGCTCTTTCTCTGTCGATTGTTTTTGTAACATTCACTCATTCGTCGATTGTTTAGCCTCATTCAGTTCAGTGACCTTCGTAACCTCAGCTGTGGGTGTCTGAAGAATGGGAGGAAATGGAGCCAGGTGTTCAATGCTTGGTATTATATACCATAATCATCCTTGACTGGTCGGCTCGAAAACGGTTGAAATGTTTTGGCTTGCGTTTTGGTAATAATAAGGTAGGATAATTTCGGAAATGATGAAAAGTAGTTGTGTTACCTACGAGTATATGCAATCCAAAGAATATCTTTGTTAATTACGTTGTTTTCTAAGGGGCCTGGCAAATAGGAAGCGGTGCGGCGCCGTTGCGTCGCCGATGCGTCGTTTTTGTGTAGAAACTTCAAATCAAGCTGCGCTGCGCAGAATACAAAATTGACGCGGCTCCGCCTCGCCCGCGCCGCACCGCTTCCTATTTGCCATGCTCCTAAAGTGTCTAATAATAAAGTAAACTAAGGGTCGTATTTATAGTCAGCTCTCAAGAGTGACAGCGAATTTGAGTTTGTATCAGAAATGTCATTTCAGTACAAAACGACCTGTCAAATCCAAACTTAATATTGCTCTCAAACTTGAGATAGCTTTATAAATACGAGCCTAAATATAAAGACGTAGAGTTCAATGATGGATGATGCGATGACGATAAAATTAAAATATTGGATCCCATTTCTACACAAAATGTCGTTATTTCTAACAACATTTTTATCTAGTTTTTAGGACCTTTGGTATGTGAGAATTTTCCTTGATTGTGTCATACCATAAAACAAAATGCCACTTGAACACTTTGAATAGACCGGTCACAAGACCTCGAATAATGTTCATTAAAAACTTGTTTTATATATACTTTTATTTTGAAATAAAATATAAATAGGTAGTCAAGTCACAGTTGATTATAGGTACCATTATTAGAAAGAGACAGAATTAATAAAAACCCATTAAAAACAGTTTAAAAAATTTACAAGGGGGATGTTATGATATAATCAAAATCAATCATGTCATGGTTGTAAAGTTATTGGCTTTCATTACCGTTTAATAACGGCGAACTTTTATGGATGTACCTATATGTGATTCAATACACTGTTTAAGTCACTATAGAGAAATATCTATAAGCTTACTGTGAACAATTACATTGCAACATCCAAAAGCCGTATTCGGGTGCATATGATTATATGATTTGAAAGTTACTCTCTCACACGTGGGTGGGTGAAATCATTGAAGGATTTCGAGTTGAACTGTAGGTACCTAGCTATACTAAGGCTCGTATTTATAAAGCGATCTCAAGATTGAGAGCAGTATTAAGTATGGATTTGACAGACCGTTTTGTTCTGAAATGACATTACTGATACGAACTCAAATTTGCTGTCACTCTCAAGAGCTGATTATAAATACGGGCCTTAGTATTTTATTTAAGTTATAGAATATACAAAATGTTTTAAGTTCATATTTTAGGTATAGTAGGTAGGTCGGGTTGTGACTATTGCAAATAACGCAGCATGCGGAGCATGATGATGAACTGCCTCCGTAGTCTAGTAGTCTGAACCATTAGCTCACGATCCGGAGGTCCTGGATTCGATTCCCAGGGGAGGAACACAAAGTTGATATTTGTCAATTTATCATTTTGTGATATTTTCCCTGAACAGAATCACCTGATTATCTGGAAGAAAAAAGATTCCGTGCTTCAGAGGGCACAAGCCGTCCCGTCGGTCGCGGTCGCTGTCTTTGATAGTGGTCGTTACACAAACCATGTCAGAGTAGGCCAACTTACTTACATTATGGAGTGATGGATTGCATTGTATGTAATATATCTGAAGTACTTACCTGTAACAGAAAATAAACACATCAAAATCACTGTGTAAATGTAAATTGTAAGGTAAGGTAAGAAATAAATTGAGCAATAATATCATGTTTCCTGTCTGTGAAGATTGAGTCGAAAACTTAAGTAATAATTTTCATAATAGTCTGAACTGATGACGATGTTGGTTTTATATTTCCTACTTATTTTCATAAGCTCGAAAGTATTTTCTAATTTGGAATTACCAAATGTTGATAGATGGTTTTGTAATCAGATCAAATTGTTTGACTAATTCTGATGTGATGTAATCTGGTAGATATTATAACAAAAAATAAAAAAAAATCTTATGACCACTCCCTCAAAACGTTGCCAAAAAAACTTAATTTTCGTAATCAGTTCAAACTCTGCCTACCATTAAAGGGAAGTACTTAACGTGTGGTATGTAATGTAACACATAAAAATTGGTTTTGAAAAAGAATTCGACCATTCGTAAATCGAAAACAGTCGACGAAACGTTTGAACAGTCTTTATGCAAACATGCTGTGTCGTGTTGCCGTTCAATTTGTTAGAAATTGTTTTATTCGCGTGAGCCCGGCGGCGGTGAGCTTCCTGTGTTGATAGAAGCTAATTCCTGACAGGGTTTCCAACGTTAAGCGTGAAAGACTCTATTCTATGGCCTTTCTGATGAATGTCGAAGAACACGAAATGCATCGGTTCTTTGTTGACCACTGTTTCGTCTTCTCGACTCTTCAGATGCGGAAGTGTCCTCACAGTTGGTTTTGTCCAACATTACTTGGTGGATTACGGTGTACTGTGAGATATGTGTAAGGAGGTTTTATAGGACTTTCAAAGTAAAAGAAAATGGTTCCTATACTAAAAACTTTGATCTTGAAATTTGATCAAAAAAATATGACACTAAACCCAACATTATTTTGACTTGTATGAACTACAATACAACTAAATTGACACAAATTTTGGTTTAAATATTCATTACTATTTTTGAGAGTTCCACTACTATGGGAAGTCTATTATAAGTTAGATTTGCCACAAAATCAAGTCTGAAGCACTCTGACTGAAGGCAGTTTGTGGTACGAGTACGAGTGTATTGTCAGCCCTAACTCCTGACGACAATTTGCGGTGAAACGTGTTTTATGGTTTTTGTTGATCGTTTCTTTGTTTTTTTATGTAACTTAATAGCGTTTTAACGGCATTAGCAATTGACAGCTAAGCGACGTTACAGTTGCCAAAAACATTTAAAATTATAATTTGTATACGATGCAGATTTTTATGATTTAAAATCTCCCCAAAATTGGGAGGCCCGTTAGACATTACATGTAGACATACTTATCCCATTCTTTTTTATTACTTGGTACCTATTTCAAAAAATATAGAGAATACTTTAAATGAAACGTCCAAAGAGATAATTCGCCTTGTTCAAAAAAAAAAACATTTATTTTATATTTTTTTCAAAATCTTTACGTAATTTAAAAAACTAATTTCATGGTTTTCGGTTTTAGATCAGCCAATATTTTTATTTCATAATTTAAGTAACTGGACACGCGTGACGTCACAACTTAACATAAGATTTGGTTTCTTGTGTAGAATAAAAACTATTTGTACTATATGTCTTTTAAAATAGCAGTGAAATTAATGTGCCCTACTGTTGTTATTTCACTGCTATTATAAAACATATATTATAGTACAAATAGTTTTTATTCTACACAAGAAACCAAATCTTATGTTACGTTGTGACGTCACGCGTGTACAGTTACTTAAATTATAAAATAAAAATAATGGCTGATCTAAAACCGAAAACCATGAAATTAGTTTTTTTAAATAACATAAAGATTCAGAAAAGAAAATAAAAAATATGATTTTTTATTTGAACAAGGCGAAATTTTTATAGCTTTTTTCAATTAAGCAATCACTACTCCTTCATACTCAACACGTTAATATGTAAATCAGACCATTTGAATAGTATAACCTACACCAACGTAACAACGACCTTGCGGCTCGGTAATAACAACTATAATTGCACGTAACACGTCTCTAGAGTAATTTAGAAATGTTACGCTGTTGTGTGTGTATGGAATTAATTATAGTAACTGTTAGATTAGACTGTTACATACCACACTACTATCTGAGCTACTACAATATACAAGTTTCTACAATTCGTTGTAGGTTTACTGCGGCTTAGATCATTCTAGACAAAGTTTAACAAAGTTATGACATTTGATAGCATACTAACCGCCAAATTATTTTTAGCTTATTATAAATTGCTTATCATAATAAAACTGGCACTAGATCGAGAAAAATGGAAAGAAGGGAGAGAGGCCTTTGCCCTGCAGGGACACCACAGGCTTATAAATAAATAAATAAATAAAAAATTGCTGGAGGCAAAGAGCAGAGAGCAATTCTCAGCCAGCAGTCGACACCGTTACGACACCCGGGCCGCGCCTCCGGGGCTCCGGGCCTCGCTGATTGCCCTCATTGAGTTTTAATAGCTAATAGTTCTTCCATCTTTCGTCAAACTACTGGTTTATCGACTTACTATTAGCTACAAAGCAAGTAGGAATCCTAGCTTTACTCTGGAGAATTTTATTACCGTGAAGTGCTCTAGCAGACTACCAAAACGCTATTCAAGTTGTTCTACTTAATCTTAGGCCTGTACTTATAATCAGCTCTCAAGAGTGACAGCGAGTTTTAGTTCGTATCAGAAATGTCATTTCAGTACAAAACGACCTGTCAAATCCATACTTAATATTGATCTCAATCTTGAGATCGCTTTATAAATACGAGCCTTAATGAAGGAAATGATGGAAAAATGGATTAAGACTTAATTCATTTGCTCTTTTGTCTTTATTTTATTTTATTTCCTTCATTAAGTTTCTGCGTGGCTTTGCAAAACTTTGATCTTGTTAAAATTACTGCATTTGCAGACTTATACAATACCGGAATCAAATGTCCACATCCTATGACTTCTATCAGCATATGTGACTTCAAGAATTTCAACCGACAGTTATAAGCAGATCTTCAAGCCTTCATTTCTTCTTAGACAAATAGAAGAACAGCAAGTATTTGACAGATCAATTTATTTTGGTCACATTCCGCCCTCACGCTCACGCCGTTTCGGAACAGGTTTACTTGCCTTAAATGTCAAATTCCAACCATTATGTCTATTGAAATAAGACTCAAAATGGCGTGTTTTTGACAGCAAGGTAGTTCTGAAAGTGGGTCAATTTACGAGCTGTGTTATGTTTGTAAACAAAATGCTTTCTTCGACTCCATTGAATAGAAATACCTTGGTCAAAACAATGTTTGCATTTTAAAATAGAAATTTAATACCGCTGGTACAATTTTTGACTCTAGTCTCAAGTTCAGAGGTGACGCAGAGTCGACAATGGAGCGAGCTATTTCAGCTACACTTTTACATTCATAAAATCACGCCTTTATTCCCAATGGGGTAGGCAGAGCAAAAATGACTTAAACAAGGGTCGATCCGTCACGTCTGACAAGTTTTGAGGGTTATTACTTATTACAGCTATAGTGACAGGTTGTCAGCCCATCGCCTAAATTGCAAGACACTGAAACCCTCGGATCCCTTAGCTGGTTTTTACAGCATGCCCGGGAGGAGATGCAGCTGGCACATTCTATGTTTTTCTATCACTTCCAGTCCAGCATGGAAGCTATTATGCTATTATGCTATACCACAGTAACTATTATGCTATTTGACATTACCTGGGACCAATTTTGTCTTGGTCAATGTGGTAATCGTATGTAGCGATGTTGCTTAACAAAAGTTATCGGCAAGAATAAGCAGTGTGTGTCGTAAAATACGTAACTAAAGCAAAGTAAGTCAGTTAGAACGAATGCAGTATACCGGGTGTAAGGGACAGCGTACCGAAAACTGAAAGGGGTTGATCAGTCAACGAAACTGAACAACTATCACTAGAAAATTCTTTCCAGAAAATAAAAAGAATTTTTGACTCTTCCATACAAAATGACCACCTAGATCAGACAATTTGTATGGGAAAGCCAAAATTTTTCATTTCCTGAACGAATTTCCTGCTGATAGTTGTTCAGTTTCGTTGACTGAGCAACACCTTTCAGTTTTCAGTACGCTGTCCCTTACACCCGGTATTGTTGATGTACCTATTGTGAAACCTTGTACGTAAGTCATAATAAGCTTAAAATACGAATACAAATAAAATACAAATACAAATACAAATCATTTATTTCATAATCAAATATTACAGTACAATGCATTACACAAAAAAATAAAAACAGAGTATGAAACGGGCATAAGCACAGCTTCCAGCTGGTTTTAAGCCTACCCCTAGTCATTCACGGGAAACATGAAATACGTGGAAACATGTTAAAAATTCACTAACTATAATATCGTGATCTCGTGTGAGTTATTTATTAACACTGAAGTTGTATTAAATGTAAATGAACACATCAATGCCGTCTACTTTTCATTGGCTTCGAAAAGTATCAATCTGGTTTATTTTTATGGAGAAGTAGGTATCGATATTGATATTGATTATTATTGATACTTCTGTTCTTATGAGAAAAGGGAAAACACCCATATCCTTAGATAGTGAGGCTCGTATTTATAAAGCGATCTCAAGATTGAGATCAATATTAAGTATGGATTTGACAGGTCGTTTTGTACTGAAATGACATTTCTGATACGAACTCAAACTCGCTGTCACACTTGAGAGCTGATTATAAATACGGGCCTGAGAGTTCCCACAACAATGACAACAAAATCAAGACTATGTCGACAAGATCAGGAGTAATTTAACAAACCAAGAGTTTGATGAAAAAAAAACAGGAGGATTTTAACAAAACCAGGAGTTTGTTGAAAAAAATCAGGAGTATTTCGACAAAAGCAGAAACCTCTCGCTAAAAAAAGGCTTACATTGACAAAATAGAGACTAGTTTCACAAAGGATACAAGCCAGTGGAAAACTTCACTCTCATTAAGGGTCGTATTTATAAAGCGATCTCAAGATTGAGAGCAATATTAAGTTTGGATTTGACAGGTCGTTTTGTACTGAAATGACATTTCTGATACAAACTCAAACTCGCTGTCACTCTTGAGAGCTGATTATAAATACGGGCCTAAGACCCGCAAAAAGTGAAGTAAAACATTGAGATCAAATATTTCGTATTACTAATACACATTACTTCAAAACATTGTGTTGAATATTATGCAAACTCTCAACTGTACAGCAATTACATTTAATTGCATCCGGTTAATTAATTAGGGTTCAATCCGGTTTAAGTGGCTTTGTAAAGGGAAATTATAATTAAATAGGTATTTCATGGATTTGTGCATTAACATTATACTGTTTTAGGATATGTGATTAATATGGCTATTTCAACGGATGTCTGTAAAAGGGATAATCCTTATTTGCAATACCGCATTTTATTGTGGTAAAGAGTCATTATTGATTTACAATAAAATATGGGTATGTATGGTAGCTTATAATTTGATTCATAAGCCACCTATTTTAAAAACATGGCTTCACTGTTTTTTTTTAAATAAATTTCGATTTATTTAGCTAAGAGATTCTTAAGTTACTTACAAAATTTCGTTTCGTACAAAAGTTTTCAAAATGAATTCTTCTTTCGAACTTACTATTTGACTAACAAAGATTAGTCTTGTTATACCTAAGACTTTTTTCATATTCTTTTGATAAACATTTTGCTCTTGATTCTAGTCGCCTCAAGAAAAGAGATAAGAAGGAAAGCATAGAGTAAGCAAAATGTCTCTATTTAAATACTGATAAGTCACGCACATTTTACTATACTTAGCACGTAAAATACGGGCAATAGGTCAGTAGATTCGCTTTCTTCCAATTTCTACTTATACAGCAATTTTACTGTAATGTTGTCATGTGGACGACGCTAGATATAGCAGGGCAGACGTTGCGCATGCGACTATTTTGAAACGTGTTTTATTCGAGCAAGCGTGAAGTAATTTGAAGGTTTATGTGGTTAAGAATTTGAATGTGCAATTAAACTTTTTATACCTACATAATTTTATTACCAGTAGTGTCTGTTACACACAATGCAATGCTGCTTGCCAGGCAAACTGTAAAAGCCTGTAGATTTACATACATAAAGAGTTTCAGAGAACGTGTCTACAGAAATACACAATCCTATCTGAAATGTCCCAGTAAATGGATTTATTTTAACATTTCATTTAATCAAGACTGTTATTCTTATTCATCTGTTGAAATTCCTGTGAGAAACACAGATCGTGCGTACACAATACAGTATGATTGATTAATCACAACAGATTGATCAACAATCATGTTTACAAACCGGTCTGTATCGCAATGTGCATTGTGATGACTATTTCGACGATGTTATAGTCGCAGTCATACTCAGGTAAGGTAAGGTAGGGGTGTGGTGACTCTGACTTCGTCGAAGATGTTGAATATGCGGATGATGATCGGCAAATCAATGCTTAGGAAGATGAAGAGATGACAGAAACAAAGTCTTCAAAGGTGCATAACCCTCAAGACTCAATTAATATAAAACAGTATCACAAATTTGATAATGGTGACCCATCATGGAGGTAATAAGTATCTACTATCGTACAATAAATTCCTTGCGACCCTTAGAATCGAACTCATCTAAATTTAGTTTAGAGCACAAGGCTTAGACCACTAGACTACAATACACAAAACAACACTGTGTATGTTTGCTAGTTAAATAGTTGGTCCATTAGTCGAATCAGCCAATCAGTGTCTATTGTCCGATGTGTATTGTGGAAACGGATAGGCGTATCGAATATTTAACCAATAAGTAGGTTTGCAGCACTGATTTGAGAAGTCGCTGCGGGGAGTGCTAGCTCCCAACGTCTTTTACTCTTCTGTGGTTTGCAATGCCTTTGTAACTGGATGTTTCCAACATTAAAAAACCATTAAAAAAGAAGAATTCAGTCAGATTGGCATTTATTGTAATGTACCTATGCGATGCGATGAGTTGGCAACATGTTAGTTTCTACAATACAAAGTTTGGTAAAACAGACGACGTTGAAATAGAATTTCTCTTAGATATAGTAAATTCTGACCTTCAAAAAGAGTTTGAAAGTAACGTGCATAGGAAAAAGGTTAATACAAAAAAAGATAGTAAAAAGCAATCGTCTATGAGAAATAGAAAATAACTATTGAATATGGAATGAGTATTGAGTTCAACACTTTCTCGATAATCTTCGTTTTCTTCTCAATTTGAAATGAGCAAAATCTTGAAATTAATTACCATAAAATTCTTAACCACATAAACCTTCAAATTACTTCACGCTTGCTCGAATAAAACACGTTTCAAAATAGTCGCATGCGCAACGTCTGCCCTGCTATATCTAGCGTCGTCCACATGACAACATTACAGTAAAATTGCTGTATAAGTAGAAATTGGAAGAAAGCGAATCTACTGACCTATTGCCCGTATTTTACGTGCTAAGTATAGTAAAATGTGCGTGACTTATCAGTATTTAAATAGAGACATTTTGCTTACTCTATGCTTTCCTTCTTATCTCTTTTCTTGAGGCGACTAGAATCAAGAGCAAAATGTTTATCAAAAGAATATGAAAAAAGTCTTAGGTATAACAAGACTAATCTTTGTTAGTCAAATAGTAAGTTCGAAAGAAGAATTCATTTTGAAAACTTTTGTACGAAACGAAATTTTGTAAGTAACTTAAGAATCTCTTAGCTAAATAAATCGAAATTTATTTAAAAAAAAACAGTGAAGCCATGTTTTTAAAATAGGTGGCTTATGAATCAAATTATAAGCTACCATACATACCCATATTTTATTGTAAATCAATAATGACTCTTTACCACAATAAAATGCGGTATTGCAAATAAGGATTATCCCTTTTACAGACATCCGTTGAAATAGCCATATTAATCACATATCCTAAAACAGTATAATGTTAATGCACAAATCCATGAAATACCTATTTAATTATAATTTCCCTTTACAAAGCCACTTAAACCGGATTGAACCCTAATTAATTAACCGGATGCAATTAAATGTAATTGCTGTACAGTTGAGAGTTTGCATAATATTCAACACAATGTTTTGAAGTAATGTGTATTAGTAATACGAAATATTTGATCTCAATGTTTTACTTCACTTTTTGCGGGTCTTAGGCCCGTATTTATAATCAGCTCTCAAGAGTGACAGCGAGTTTGAGTTTGTATCAGAAATGTCATTTCAGTACAAAACGACCTGTCAAATCCAAACTTAATATTGCTCTCAATCTTGAGATCGCTTTATAAATACGACCCTTAATGAGAGTGAAGTTTTCCACTGGCTTGTATCCTTTGTGAAACTAGTCTCTATTTTGTCAATGTAAGCCTTTTTTTAGCGAGAGGTTTCTGCTTTTGTCGAAATACTCCTGATTTTTTTCAACAAACTCCTGGTTTTGTTAAAATCCTCCTGTTTTTTTTTCATCAAACTCTTGGTTTGTTAAATTACTCCTGATCTTGTCGACATAGTCTTGATTTTGTTGTCATTGTTGTGGGAACTCTCAGGCCCGTATTTATAATCAGCTCTCAAGTGTGACAGCGAGTTTGAGTTCGTATCAGAAATGTCATTTCAGTACAAAACGACCTGTCAAATCCATACTTAATATTGATCTCAATCTTGAGATCGCTTTATAAATACGAGCCTCACTATCTAAGGATATGGGTGTTTTCCCTTTTCTCATAAGAACAGAAGTATCAATAATAATCAATATCAATATCGATACCTACTTCTCCATAAAAATAAACCAGATTGATACTTTTCGAAGCCAATGAAAAGTAGACGGCATTGATGTGTTCATTTACATTTAATACAACTTCAGTGTTAATAAATAACTCACACGAGATCACGATATTATAGTTAGTGAATTTTTAACATGTTTCCACGTATTTCATGTTTCCCGTGAATGACTAGGGGTAGGCTTAAAACCAGCTGGAAGCTGTGCTTATGCCCGTTTCATACTCTGTTTTTATTTTTTTGTGTAATGCATTGTACTGTAATATTTGATTATGAAATAAATGATTTGTATTTGTATTTGTATTTTATTTGTATTCGTATTTTAAGCTTATTATGACTTACGTACAAGGTTTCACAATAGGTACATCAACAATACCGGGTGTAAGGGACAGCGTACTGAAAACTGAAAGGTGTTGCTCAGTCAACGAAACTGAACAACTATCAGCAGGAAATTCGTTCAGGAAATGAAAAATTTTGGCTTTCCCATACAAATTGTCTGATCTAGGTGGTCATTTTGTATGGAAGAGTCAAAAATTCTTTTTATTTTCTGGAAAGAATTTTCTAGTGATAGTTGTTCAGTTTCGTTGACTGATCAACCCCTTTCAGTTTTCGGTACGCTGTCCCTTACACCCGGTATACTGCATTCGTTCTAACTGACTTACTTTGCTTTAGTTACGTATTTTACGACACACACTGCTTATTCTTGCCGATAACTTTTGTTAAGCAACATCGCTACATACGATTACCACATTGACCAAGACAAAATTGGTCCCAGGTAATGTCAAATAGCATAATAGTTACTGTGGTATAGCATAATAGCATAATAGCTTCCATGCTGGACTGGAAGTGATAGAAAAACATAGAATGTGCCAGCTGCATCTCCTCCCGGGCATGCTGTAAAAACCAGCTAAGGGATCCGAGGGTTTCAGTGTCTTGCAATTTAGGCGATGGGCTGACAACCTGTCACTATAGCTGTAATAAGTAATAACCCTCAAAACTTGTCAGACGTGACGGATCGACCCTTGTTTAAGTCATTTTTGCTCTGCCTACCCCATTGGGAATAAAGGCGTGATTTTATGAATGTAAAAGTGTAGCTGAAATAGCTCGCTCCATTGTCGACTCTGCGTCACCTCTGAACTTGAGACTAGAGTCAAAAATTGTACCAGCGGTATTAAATTTCTATTTTAAAATGCAAACATTGTTTTGACCAAGGTATTTCTATTCAATGGAGTCGAAGAAAGCATTTTGTTTACAAACATAACACAGCTCGTAAATTGACCCACTTTCAGAACT